>PVIH01003077.1:141074-170102 GCA_004025045.1 Sigmodon hispidus
CATCTTGTTCCTCTTGGATCTGCACTCTTCTTACCAGACGCTCTGGAACCCAAATGGGATCTTGGCGATCCTGTGGGAACACACAAACAGATCCTCTCGCCCAGACCAAAACTGGGTCTGGTCCATGCCATATGCCTGTGAGAATGTCCTTCCATTTTACTCTGCCTTGTTCTCCTTCTCGAGGAGCTAGATGTCTATCAGCTGCTGAATGGCCTTGACAATCCAAATTTAAAAAATTTAGAGTAAAAAGTGCAAGAGAAAGTCTCTCTTTAGGGGTGCGGCCGTGGCCTATTCCCTCTTTTTGTTTTAATAAATATTCTTTAAGTGTCCGATGGGCCCTTTCCACAATGCCTTGTCCTTGCGGATTATAAGGCAGCTCATGGTTCAATTGAACTTCCATCTGTTTGCAAAAGCTGGCAAACTGGTGCCCTGCATATGCAGGTCCATTATCAGTCTTTAATTGTTGAGGCTTTCCCCAAGCTGCCCATGCTTCCAGGCAGTGGGCTATGACATGATGTCCCTTTTCACTTGACATGGCAGAGGCATATATAATGCCAGAGCAGGTATCTACAGAAACATGAACATATTTAAGTGTCCCAAATTCAGCAAAATGAGTAATATCCATCTGCCATACCCTTAAAGGCAATATGCCCCTTGGGTTAATTCCAAAAGAGGGTTGAGGGCGAAACTGTGCACAACTGCTACAGTCAAGCACAATTTGTCTGGCTTCCATTCTAGAAAGCTTAAATTTATTCTGCAGGGTTTTTGCATTAACATGAAACTGTTCATGAAAGCTTTTTGCCATCTGAATAGGCTGAACAAGAAACATGTGCATTGGGCATGTAGCAAGGTCAACTATAGCATTGCCTTCAACTAGAGGTCCAGGTAAGCCTGTATGTGCTCTAATATGGCAGGGATAAAATGGACTATCACGTCCTATTATAAGCTTTCGAAGCTGCTCAAATAGAGCTGCCACAGTGCTGGAGGCCTTTATCGGTCCAGCCACTTCAAGAATTTTCAAAGCATTCACTACATAATTAGAGTCAGAAAGTAAATTAAAGGCAAAAGGACATTGCTTAAACACTTCAATTACAATTTGTAACTTGGTTACTTGTGGAGTGCCAGGCTCAAATTGCCTGCGTTGCACCTGCTGACCCTGTATTAGGAACACACCTACACCTGTTTTGGAACCATCTGTGAATACATTCACTGCTTGTGGAATTGGCTGAACTTTGGTAATTTTTGGAAATACTACTGGGTGGCACTTGAAAAATGTCATGAGAGGGTCAGCAGGAAGTGATTATCAATGTTACCTGAGAAGGTGCATCTCAAAACTGCCCATTCATCTATGGCTGCACACAACACTGATACTTGCTCTGCAGTAAAAGGCACTACTATCGTTGTTGGATAGCGGCCAAAATATTGCAAAGTCTGCTGCAATCCCAATTCTGCAAGCAGTGCAACTGCTGTGGGGTAATGTTCTATACTTTTACTAGGTGAGACTCTAGGGTGAAACCAGAGCAGTGGTCCGTCCTGCCACAATACTCCTGTAGGCTGTCTATAAGTGTCCAATATACATAGTTGAAATGGGCCTTCTGTTATTGTTACTAACTTTGCTTCAGAGAGACGACGATCCACTATTTGCAATGCCTTATGGGCCTCTGGATTCAATTGTCAAGGTGAATCAAGGGCTGGATCCCCTTTCAACAGATCATATAATGGTTTAAGTTCATAATTTGGCAATTTCAAATAACCTCGTATCCAATTAATATCTCCTAGCAGTCTTTGAAAATCATTAAGAGTCTTTAAGCCATTCTTCCTAATTTCTATTTTTTGTGGCTCAACGACTGTTGGAGTAATTTTTGCTCCTAAATAATTCACTATCTGATGCTGTTGCACTTTCTCTGGAGCAATGCATAGACCATGAGCTTGCAAGGCTTTTTGAATCCTAACATAAGCTTCCTGCACTAGCTGTTCAGTCCTGGCTGTAATCAGCACATCATCCATATAATGGAGATATCTTACTAAGGGGAATTCTTTCCTAACCTTTTCTAATGCTTTCCCAACAAACATTTGACACATTGTAGGGCTGTTGGCCATCCCTTGAGGCAGCACGACCCATTCAAACCGCTGATCAGGCTGCTCATGATTGCAGGATGGTACTGTGAAAGCAAATCTCTCTGTATCCTGAGGGCAAAGTGGTATGGAGAAAAAGCAATCTTTAATATCTAACACAATAATAGGCCAATGTGAAGGCAAGGTAGTAAGCAATGGCAGTCCACGCTGGACTGGTCCCATGAGTTGCATTTGGGCATTGATGGCTCTTAAATCGTGCAGCAATCTCCATTTACCTGATTTCTTTTTTATAACAAAGATGGGTGTGTTCCAAGGTGAAGTGGATTGTTTAATATGTCCTTGTGCCAACTGCTCTGCAACTAGTTCTGAGGCTGCTTGTAATTTTTCTTGAGTTAACGGCCACTGAGGAACCCATACTGGCTCCTCAGTCTTCCAAGTTATGGGAATACTATCCCCAGTGGCCACTAGGAAAAACCCAACCCATTACAGTCATGCTTAGGGTGGGCCTCTATGGGATCTGTAATGCCTTGAAGGCATTTGCCTATCCCTCTTCCAGGGACATATCCCATGTTTCTCATTATTGTCTGAGCCTCAGGCGAGTATTCATTTGTAAGTTTGAATTTTAGATCTTTTAAAATGTTTCTTCCCCACAGGGTAATAGGAAGCTCTAAGGTGTAAGGTTGTATTTTTCCTCTCTGGCCTTCTTCATTAACCCATTGTAGCTCTCTGGCACTTACAGCAGGAGCTTGTGCATACCCTAACCCTTGCAAAGTCTGACTGGAGATTTGAACTGGCCACCCTGATGGCCAATCTTTTTTTGCAATAATACTTTTGTCAGCACCTGTGTCTAGCAGCCCAGTAATCCTTTTTCCATCCACTGTCAAGGTCATTATGGGTCTGTCATCGAGGTCCAGGCTCAGGCAGGCAATATCAATTCCTGTAGAGCCAAATCCCTGCTCTCCTCTCTTTTTATTGTTAGCCTGAAACTTGCCATGTAGACTGGGCAATACTAACAGCTGTGCTATTCTGTCTCCTGGTGATATTGGAAAAATTCCTTTTGGGGATTCTACCATAATTTTAACAACTCCTGTATAGTCTGAGTCCACTACGCCTGGATGCACTTTCAAGCCTTTCAAAGTAGAAGAAGATATGCCTAATAGAAGTCCTACAGTATCAGGTGGTAGGGGTCCTTTAAAATCTGACTCAATAAGCTGCACTCCCATCTGAGGGGTTAATACAAGTCTGGTGGTGGCACAGAGGTCCAGCCCTGCGGCACCTGTAGTGGCTCGCCTTGGCCATGTGGTGGATCGAACAATGGCCTCCTGTTGGCAGGTGTCCAGCAGCTGTTCTGCTCCATTGCCCCATATATTTGAGGGCCCTGGGAACAGGGGCCCCATCTCCCGTTTTTTGGCTGGCTAGGATGTGACTGAGGTAATGATTGACCATTGGCATCCTTCACTGACCTGCATTCATTAGCCCAGTGACGTCCTTTCTTGCATCTAGGACAGAGCCCTGGCATGGGTCTTTGGTTAGAATTAATAGCAGAGGTGCCCTGTCCATTAGGTGTCTCTGTTACTCTTTCTTTGTGCCTTTTCAACTTAACGCACTGAGCAGGCCTGATTTCCTTTTCCCTCTCTGACTCCGAATCTGAACTGCTTCTGTGTTGTTCATCATCAGATGACGTAAGACACAGGTCCTCCAGAGACGACAATGTCGGATAGAGATTGCCTCCTCCGCATGCTCCTTGCTCCTGGCTCTGAGATTCTCTGTCTGACCGTTCCCCCTTTAATTTTTCTAATTCCTCAGCTCCCCGCTCTAATTCGGCTGCTCCTACATGATTGTCCAGGCATTCCCTAACCATTGACCAGATTGGCATAACTCCAGGAGGGAGGTTGCCCTCTTTCTGGGCACGAGTAAGGTCTCTGCCCAGTTTCTCTCAGGAGCTGCCTGTAAGAGAGCCACTCACTAAGAACCAAGGTGCACAATGGTCCACAGTGTCTAAGAATGCCTGCAAATTCTGTGCTTTCATTTTTACCCCTTTAGTCTTTAGTAATTCCTTTAAGGCTATCATGATTGGATGTGATTGATTAACTCCCATTTCTGGGTCCCTTAGTCTCCTGTGTTCCCTGAATATTTTCCCGATCCTAGTTCTGACAGCCCCAAGATTCCCCATCAGGTTACAGTCACGTGTCCATGACTTCCCCGATCCGCCGCCTTTATCTACAGGCAGAGCTCCTGCTTTACGCAGGTCTCACTCTATTCCCAGTGAGACTTATCCGACTAGCCCCCCTGCTTACCACAGTTCTGAATCCTGCGTGGGAGAGTTTTTTCTCTCTCCCTCTCCCAGTCCAGGCCACCAGCTGCGCCGCGCCCAGTCCCGTCCAGCAGGAAAAGACACAGCACCAGGATTCTTCTGTGGTAATTGACCAGGTCCTTTATTGTTACAGATACTTCTTGCAGTAGTAGCCCCTTGCAGTAGTAGTTTCCTGCTCCCAACCTGTGCAGCCAGTTTTAAGCTCAAGTCCTTCACTCAGCTAATGCCGAGTGGGCCTTCACCATAGGGCCACACACACGGAAGCAAGCTAGTCAGTTCAGCACATCCCATGGATGGAGTTAATTATTACTAGAAGCATTCGCCATTAGGAAGGCGGGGAACAGGAGCCAGCGCCATCTTTAAGGTGGGGCAGCTCCCAACAGTGAATGATCTTTTTGATGTATTCTTGGATTCAATTTGCTAATATTTTATTGATAATTTTGCATCTATGCTCATAAGGGAAATTGGTCTGTAATTCTCTTTTTTTTTTTCTTGAATCTTTAAGTGATTTGGGTATCAGGATAATTGGGACTTCATAAAATCAAGTGAAAAATGTTCTGTCTGTTTCTGTTTTGTAGAATAATTTGACGAATGTTGGCATTAACTCTTTGAAATCTGGTAGAATTCTGCACTAAAACAATCTGAACCAAACTGATCAGTGATGGTGCACTGGGGAGGCAGAGGAAGGCAGATCTCTATGAGTTCAAACTTAGCCTGGTCTACAGAGCTATAGAACTAGCTAGAACAGACAGCAAAGGCTACAAAGAGAAATACTATTTTGATACTCCCCTCCACCCCCAAAAAAGAATGGTCTTGTTTTTGTTTTGTTTTGTTGTTTCATTTGTTTGTCTTTTGTTGTTGTTGTTTTGTTTGGGAGACTTTAAAGGTCTCTTCTATTTCACAAGGGGTTATATATCTATTTAAATTACTTATCTGATCTTGGTTTAACTTTGATAAGTGATACCTATCAAGAAAATTATTCATTTCTTTTAGATTTTTCAATTTGGTGGCATACGGGCTTTTAAAGTATGTTTTTATGATGTTGTGGATTTCTTCAGTATCTGGTGCTATGTCCTCTTTTTCATTTCTGAGTTTTTAAATTTGGATATTCTCTCTCTGCCTCTCAGTTAGTTTGAATAAGGGTTTGTTTGCCTATCTTGTTGATATTTCTCGAAGAAGCAACTCTTTTGTTGATTCTTTGTATTGTTTTTGTTGCTTCTATTTTATTTATTTCAACACTGAGTTTGATTTTTTCTTGTCATCTATTTCTCTTGAGTGTGATTGCTTCTTTTTGTTTGCGAGCCTTCAGGTGTGCTGTTAGGTCACAAGTATGAGGTTGTTTGAGTTTTTCAGTTTGTTTGTTTGTTTGTTTATGTAGAGACCTAGTACTATAAACTTCCCTTTTAGCACTGCTTTCATAAGGTCCCAAAAGTTTGTGTAGACTGTGAATTTACTTTCTTTGAATTCCAGAAAGTCTTTAATTTCTTTATTTTTGTCTTGACTCATTCTTTGTTCAGTAGAAGGTGGTTCATTTTCCATGAGTTTTTAAGCTTTCTGTCATTTCCGTTCTTGTTATGTTCAGCTATAATTCATAGTGATCTTATGGGATGCAAGAAATAATTTCAACTTTCTTGTATCTATTGAGATTTGCTGTGTCTGAGTATGTGGTCAATTTTGGAGAAAGTTCCATGAGGTGCTGAGAAGAAAATATATTCTTCTGCATTTGGGTGAAATATTCTATATCTGTTAAGTTCATTTGGTTAATTACATCTGTTAGCTCTGGCATTTTTCTGTTTAGTTTTTGTCTGGGTGACCTGACCACTAATGAGAATGAGGTATTGAACCCTCCCACTATCAATGTATGTGGGTCAATATGTGATTTAAGATGTAGTAGTGTTTCTTTAACAACCATGAGTGCTGTTGTATTTGGTGAACATATGTTAAGAATTAAAATGTCATCTTGGCAGATTTTTCCTTTAATGAGTATGTAGTACCCTTCCATATCTATTTTAATTAATTTTTAAGTCTATTTTGTTATGTGTTAAAATGGATATACCAGCTAGCTTCTTGGATCCATTTGCTTAGAATATCTTTTCCCAATCCCTTTTCCTGTGATAATGGCTATCCTTAATGTTGATGTGTGTTTCTTGGATGCAGCAGAAGGATGGATCTGTTAGTATTTCGCATATGAAAAGAACTTGTACACTGCCAAGAAGGCCATATTAAGTTTATTAAGGAGGGTAAAACATAGGTTTTGTGAGGATTGGAGATTTGAATCTAAGTCCTTTAGGAAAAACAGTGTCCTTAACCAGTGAGCCATCTCACTAGTTGTCTTAGTGAGCCAACTCTAATGACTTTTTGACTGACTGTAGCAGCGGGCAGCAGCTTGGCTCAAAGTGCGTGCGTAGCATTGTCAGCATCTCTGGAGGCTTCTGGATGTTCTCACCTTGGCTGTGGAGTAGGCCGGGCTGGACGCTTAGTGCTTAGCTTGTGCCTTGCCTAAAGCGCCTATGGGAGTGGCAGTCTCTGCCCCACCAAGATCGAGAAGTTGCAGGAAACAGACAGCTGCAATGTCTTGCTTTGATTTAAAGCATATGGAGCAGAAATTTGATGAGTTGTATTTAGGATAAATACAGTAGTGAGGCTGAGAGATTAGCAGTTGAATTTAGAATGTGGAAGTTATAGGGAGAAGGTGGGAGACATAGAAGAACTGAAAGAAGTTTAGAGACAGAGAGAAGAGACGGGGAGAGGGGAAAAAAGCTTTCGTTTGCACCAAGCGTTTTTTTTTGAAAGTGAATTGTCATAAAATGTCGCAAAATATAGTATTTTAGGAGGTCAAAAAGGATAAACTGGGTGAAGTCACTGTATTCTCTGATACTGAAGCTTAGGGGAATTTTGAGCCAACTAAATCTTAGTCATCACTTAAACTGCCATCTCAAGGGAAGCAAAAAAAGCTCTGAAATATCTGTCGATTTCTAGGGTGAATTTGCTGGGATCTCGCTCCCTTATGCCAAGCACCCCAAGACTCGTCAACCCAGGGATATGACTCCAGGGCTATCTCCCACCCACGCTGCAAAACTATAAAAGACTCGTCAGACAATATAGTTTGCTCCACGCACTATCTCAGGACTTGCCGAAAAGTCTAGAGGATAGGCGCCAGGAATAGCCCTGCGAGCGAGTCTCATGGAGAAGCTTCAGTAGCAGGGAAAGCCAGGATTGGAATGCAGGCTGCGAACGAGCAAATGGAAGGGCACATCCTGGCAGTGACTTCAAATTTTGGGTGAGGCTTTCTCAGGCTATGTGCGCTTAACTCTAAGAAGGGCCCTCCCTGAGTTCGGCACCAAATGTTAGTATTTCATGCGTGAAAAAAACTTGTATGCGGCCAAGAGAGCCATATTAGGTTTGTTAAGGAGGGGGAGAGAGAGAGAAGACAGAAAAAGAGCAGGGGGACAGAAGAAAATAGAAAATTTCCACGTGGCAGGAGATTCTAAAGGGTAGGCACATGCCTATGTCAGAGGCTTTGGAGCGAGCTCCTGCAAGTGGGGGTGTGGCTATAAACCAACAGGATCCTGTTTTCACATTTATTCATAGGGGTCTGGAGGTGTTGGTATGTGTTTTTTTTTTTTTTTTTAAGTTAGGGAACTGAGTTCATTGATATTAAGAGATATCAATGACTAGCGATTGCTGATTCCTGATATTTTGGTGGTGGTGGTGTGTGTATGTTTCCCTTCTTTGGATTTAGCTGTTCTAAGATTATGGTACCTGTGTTTTCATGGCTGTAGTTAACCTCCTTAGGTTGGAATTATCCTTCTAGCACCTGCTCTGGGATGGATTTATGGATAGATACTGTTTAAATATGGCTTTATTGTAGAATATCTCATTTTTTTCTACTCATGGTGATTGAAGTTTTGCTGGGCTGCCATCTCTGGTATTTTAGAGTCCACAACACAACTGTCCATGTTCTGCCATTTGGTCTCCATTGAGAAGTAGATATAATTCAGATAGGGTCTGCCTTTATATGTTACTCGGCTTTTTTTCCCTTGCAGATTTTAATATTCTTTCTTCCGTGTGTTTAGTGTTTTGATTATTATGTGCCCAGGGGACTTTCTTTTCTGGTCCAATCTATTTGGTGTTCTGTAAGCTTTTTGTGACTTGATAGACTTCTGCTTATCAAGGTTAGAAAAATTTCTCCTATGGTTTTGTTAATAATACTCTCTGGGCCTTTGAGCTGGGATTCTTCTCCTTTTCCTATTTCTATTATTTCTAGCTTTAGTCTTTTCATGGTGTTCCAAATTTCCTGGATGTTTTATGCCAGGGGTTTTTTAGATTTAACATTTTCTTTGACTGATAAAAACCATTTCTTCTATTGTACCTTCAACACCTGAGACTCTCATTTCTGCACTCTTGGCGAAGCTTGCCTCTATAGTTCGAATTCTTAAATTTTTCATTTCCAGAATTCCCTCCATTTGTGTTTTCTTTATTGGTTCTATTTCCATTTTCAGGTCTTGAACAGTTTTGTTTCTTTCCACTGTTGGTGTTTTTCTGGATTTCTCTAAGGGATTATTTATTCATTCCTCCAGCTGTTTGTGTTTCCCTACAGTTATTTAAGGGCCTCTATCATCTTCAGACAACTGGTTTTAAGGTCTTGTGTGTGTGCTTCAGCTGTGGTGGAATATTTAGGGCCTGCTGGTTGGATAGCTGGGCTCTGTGGAGACACTGCCATGGCTGTTACTGACTGTAGTTCTATGCTGGCGTCTAGTCATCTGGGATTGTGATGACTATAAGTCTCAGTTCTGATTTCTGCATTTGTCTTTGTTGTGTGTTTTGTTCTTTTGTTTCTGTTTTCTCCCTGGATTTTCAGAGAGTATGATGACTGTGTGTTGCCTGGTAGGAAATTTTCTTTGGACCTGATAGTTATGGCCACTGGGATTCCAGGTAAAATATGTCTTGGGTGTTGGGAGCTGACACTTAGGAATGGGGTAGCAGCTATCAGTCTGACAGGGTTCACAGAATGGAGGAGAGCAAAGTGCTCAACCAGGACCTGCTTATTTTGTCTCCTTAGTGATAGGTTTTTGCACATTGATAAGCCTCTCCGCCACTGCAACAATCCAAATCAGATCAAATTAGAAAAAGCCCAGGTTTAATGGGGACAGAGCAAAACAATCCTGAGTGAGCCTTGGAATGGAAAGGCGAGAGTCACATGGCAGATATGGTTACCAGGCTTTAAGTAACCTGTAAGTGTGGTCTTGAGCAGCCCCAGGAGTGGATGGCTTTTGGTGGTCTTCCTCAGGGGTGGGGTGACATGGGATGTCTTTCTGTATGCTGTGAATATCATTCATTAATAAAGGAACTGTCTTGGTCTATGAGAGGCATCTTGGAAACAGGCAGAAAAATCAGAGGATAGAAGGGGAAGGAGGGTGGAGTCAAGAAAGACATGATCCAGCTGCCCAAGAAGCAAGATGTAAAGAAATAGGTAAGCCACGGGCCATGTGGCAAGACAGATTAATGGAAATCGTTTGTGTTGAGATGGAAGAGCTAGCTTGCAATATGCATGAGCCATAGGTTGAGTAGCATAAAATTAGTATAAACATGTGAGTCTGAGTCATTTTGGGGAGCCTAAGCAGTGGCGGACAGGTCCAGACCTTAGGACTAGGCAGGGCCAGAAACTTCATAGTACAGTGGAGTCTGGAATCAGGGGTCTGGAAGCAGAGGGCAGCTCTAGGGCGTTTGGTGGGCTCTGAGGGTTCAAGGTCTGGAGAGAGAGAGAGGTTGGGCTTCCACTCAATCATTCTAGACTCTTTGAGAATATGATATGGAAGGCAGGAGCTGAGATAGAGCTTCTACCAGAACATTTCAGACTCTTGAGTATAGGGCACAGGTTGAAGTCTGGCGGCTTCCGTCGAGCATGGGGTGTGTGAGGAAGAGGAAGTCAGAAGTTGGTGGACTCATATTCAGTAGGTACCACGTGAAAAGAGGTCACCCTGCAGGCCCTGCTATAGCACTGGTGATGAGACTGTGGGGTTAGGTCTGGGTGAACAGGAGAGAGGAAGATCTACAGAGAGCCTGCCTGCTTCCCTGTCGGTAGTGGTCTGTGGTTTAGCAGGGAGTGAATGCTGGAGATGGGCGCTGAGATAAAACAACCAATGGGGGAAGGGATGTTAGGAAGGAAAAGTCTATGGGATCAATAGGAGATGTGGGCACATGGGGGGGTGTGCTATAGCAGGTGATCTGTTGCAGAGCTGAGATTGAGACTCGGGGATTACATTTGGAGGAGAAGAGAGTGAAGATCTTCAGTTAGCTAACCTGTTTACCCCACTTGCTCTGTGTTCCCAGTGATTGCCTGCTGGCTTGGAGGCTGGGATACTGGGATGAGTTGGGGCAGGAATGTTGGAGGAATTGTGTAATTCCTTGGTGATGGGATCAGAGAGGAAAGGGAGATCACAACAGGTTTTCTGCTATAGAGCTGGGGATCAAATTGGGGTGGTGGGGGGGAGGGATCTGGAGGAGCAGAAGGAGAGGTGTGGATGTGCCTTCAGACTGTTGCCCCAGTAGGAGCAGCTCTTGGGTCAGCAAGGGGTACCTGCTGGAGTTGGGGGCTGAGACAAAGTAGGGGTTAGGAGATTAAGGGAACGGCCTGTGGACTCCACAAGCCATGTGGCAGGGAAAAAGAGGACTGTAGCTAGTGTTCTGCTGTAGAGCTGGGGATGAGGCTGGGGAATTGGGTCTGGGGCAACAGAAGTAGACCTTAGTTTTGTTTGTCTAATGAGCAGAGAAACGTTGGGTTTAGAAGTCACTTAGTTTTAGGCTTTCAGTCTTGAAGGGTTTGGTTCTTTGGGTTTGGGTTTGCCTTTGGCCTTGTGGCCTTGAATGTTTTGTTAAAGACTGCTGCTGCTTCTGACTGCAATTAGATAGATGGATATGATCCTCTCCATTTTCCTTCCATTTTCCTTTTGAAAGACATTTGCTTTCCTCTCCTTTTGTCTCCATTGATGAATGAAATTATCTCATTATTTAGTGGAAACAGATGATTTCTAATGTTTTCCATGTTTTGAATACTTTGTGTATATGTAGCCTATGATCTGTTCACCCTCTGTGTGGTGGTTGAATAGGAATGGAACCCAAAGACTCATGTGCTTGAAAGCTTGGCAGGAGGTGTGGCCTTGCTGGAAGAAGTATGTCACTGTAGGGGTGGCCTTTGAGGTCTCATATGTTCAAGCTTCACTCAATGTGGCACAGTCTCCTTCTGCTGCCTATGGGTTAAGATGTAGAACTCTCAGCTCCTTCTCCAGCACCATGTCTGCCTGTATTCCTACTGTGGCCATGACAATAATGTTCTACACCCCTGAAATTATAAGCCAGTCCCAGTTAAATGTTTTTCTTTATAAAAGTTGCCATAGTCATGGTATCTCTTCACAGCAATAGAAACCCTAACCAAGATATTCTATTACCCTCTCTTATTCCCTCTGCCTCTCTCTCTCTCTCTCTCTCTCTCTCTCTCTCTCTCTCTCTCTCTCTCTCTTTCTCATTCTAAACTTCATATTCTTCTCAACTAACTCCACAGTTCAGACCTGCCCTGCCCACCACTGCTTATCTGGACCAGCAATACCAAAGTCCCAAAGAAACACACAGACACTTATATCAATTTCAATTTGGCCTATGGCTTAGGCATATTGCTAGCTAGCTCTTTCATCTTAATTCAACCCATTTCCATTAATTTGTCCTGTCATATGGGCCATGGCTCACCTATTTTGTTACATGTTTCTTCCTGGGTGGTTGGGTTGTGTCTCTCCTGACTTCACCCTCCTTCTCCTACCTATGCTCTGATTCCCCCACCTATTCCTACGGTGCCTGTCATGGGCCAAAACAGTCCTTTATTTAAAGAATAAAATTCACAGCATACAGAAAGACATTTCCACATATCTCTTAGGATGGAATGAGGAGTGGGCCTCCCATAAATACCTTCCCCATCCATGATGGAATGTTGAGGGGCCCTTGATCACACAGCCCTTGTGAAGGTATCCACAGCTGTGTCTGTTGGAATTGCAATAGCTGTGTGATAATCTAGTTAGCAGCTTCCAAAACACTGCTTTCCATTCTCTTAGATTCTTTCTACCCCTGCCTCTGTGATGCTCCAGGCTTTGGAGTGACCAATACTGATGCCCAATAAAGATGTGACGTTTATGCCCAAGCACTCACTGTTCATTTATTCTCAGCATTTGACCAGATGTCTCTATATTAACTATGCCCTACTGCAAAAAGGGGCTTCTCTGCCCAGGTCTGAGAGTAAAATTACTATATGAATTTTAAAATGTGTATTTAGCAAAACAATAGTTTATTAGGTTTCTGGCTTGGTCTTTTGGGCCTAGCCTCAAAGTTTGAACCCATGGTCCCACAGAAACACATGCAGTCCCACAGAATCACAGAATCACACAGACTCTCACTCCTTCATCTCAACACAACCCATGATTGTTATTCAGCTATATGGCTTGATACCTTTTCTCAGAGCAGCATTTCAACTTCTTTCCTCTGTATCTGCTGCATCTCTTCATCATGTCTGTGGCATCTCTGCCCTGCTCTGAAATGTTTCTAGAGTTTTTTTAGCCTGGTAGCCCCACCCACACTTCCTGTTTGCCTCTGGCCAATCAGCTTTTTATTAAACCAGTAGGAGGGACAAATATTTACAACATTGCTAACATAATCCCACTACACAGTAACCATAGATTCTCCCCATCTAAGGAGGCTGTGCTGGCTAGTCTTATGATACACAAACTTGAGATATCTCAAAAGAGGAAGCCTTAGTTGAGAAAATGGCCTCCATAAGAACTGCATGTAGAACATTTTCTTGATTAGTGATTGATAGGAAAGAGCCCAGCCCATTGTGAGTGGTTCTATTCATGGGCTGATGGTCCTGGGTTCTCTAAGAAAGCAGACTGAGCAAGCCAGTAAGCAGCACCTTCCATGGCCTCTGCATCAGCTCCTGCCCCCAGGTTCCTGCCCTGCTTGAGTTCCTGTCCTGACCTCCTTTAACGGTCATCTGTGATGCAGAAGTGTAAGCTGAGCGAACCCTTCCCTCCCTAAGTTACTTCGGGAGTGGTGTTTTGTCACAGCAATGGTGACCCCAAGACAGAGCCTCGGAGCTCCTTTAACCATGTGCTTTTGGCCAGGCTTGGAAAAGCAAGCATGTATTTGTATTTATAGAGGAGCTTCAAATCAGAAAGTGGTTGGTTACTTCTGAAACAGTTGTGGCACTATTGTACCAGTGAGCAGGCAGGTGGGATTTGTAGCATGCAGAGCAGCTTAGTAAACCACTGATGAGCTTTCTCTTGATGGCAGCCCCCACATTCCACCATGACGAAAGCTAGCCAACAAGGAGAGAGATTTGAACTATTTGGTTTCAAGCATGAGAACACATTTACTGTGCTCAGTTGGATTTGTCTCGGTGCAGACAGTTGATGTCATGATCTGTGGCAGTTCTCATCAGACACTGAGTCCCAGCCTCAGCTCCCTTCTCTGTCTCTGTTGAACATTTGAGTTGTTTTTCTCACAAGACAATGTATACTCAGAAAATGCATAGTTCCCATTGTTTTAACATTGTATATAACATTCTTAAATCACATTTTTTTTAAAGCTCCATAAATGTTATCATCCAAATCAGGTATATATATATGTGTGTGTGTGTGTGTGTGTGTGTGTGTGTGTGTGTGTATACATATATCTATACATATGTATATATATATATAAAATATTGGAGAAACTAAGCTGCAAAAAGAATGCTTCTGGGAAAAGCACCCCTATGGTCATAAATTGCAGGAAATGGTTCATTCTATTGGAAATAGACAGAGTAACTTAGAAAAGGCTGGGAGAACACTGACGCCATCAGGATGGTTTGACTCTATGTCCCGTGTATTCACGACTATTTGGTTGTTAAGGGGCAACTGCGTTCATTTTCTTTTCGGTTAAACAGTGTTAGACTTTGATCATGTCCTTAACTAAAGGTCAACTTTTTTAACTGGTTCTTCCTCAATAATCTTGTAAATTACACATTGTAAATTATTTCCATCATTCTAAGAATTGACTGGCCATAACATATTTCATGGTATGTTAACTGTCTATCCATAAATCTTTAACATGTACCTTCCCCATGATCATAAAAATAACTGCAAAATCCCACTTTTAATCACTTTCTCCTTTAGAAACTATGCTGCTTTTAATTCAGGCCACTTTCATTCTCCTACTATAGGAGAATCAAAGTCTAACACTGTTTATAAGATAATGAAAATATGACCCAGCATTATTAAATTTTTACTTTGCACCTCAAAGCTAACCTTATTGTTAGCTCCTGGTTTTCAACACCATGACATGGCTACAGAAATACTGAAAGAAAACAAGCAGGGATGTAGTGGTGCAGTACTGGGAACCAGAGGCTGGTGGATCTCTGTGAGTTTGAGACCAGCCTGGTCTAAAAGCAAGTTTCAGGATAGCCTATCTCAAAAAACAAATAAACAAAAAGAATAATAATAATAATAAGAAGAAGAAGAGGAAGGAGAAGGAGAAGGAAAACAAATGGCCAATAACTTTAGGATAGTAATACATGTTGAGGTCTTACTGAAAGATCAGAGAAGCACCTCCATTTTTGATTTGGGACAAGCCTGAGGTCTGCATAGGGTCAAACAGGAGAGGTAGCTTAGAGTCAGATAACAGTTGATTACCCATGGAATGTCTCAGGATCAGAGATAGCCTGGAAAGACCCAACCCAAGAGGTAGTCAAAGAAAAGCCTTGACAAACAGCTGGCTAAGATAACAGAGGAAGTCTAAAAATACCCCCAAAGACAATTGTATCCATACTAAAAGACCCCAATTGATGTATAACATTATGGTTTTTGCCCTTAAAAACCCAGCTCCCAGAGGGGCGGCACCTCATCTAGCGATTGTCATACCTGTGTGCCGGGAGGTCCTTGTCACATGACTCTCTGGTTATCTTTTGGGGGGGCCTTGTGACCAGATCCCAACATTACTATGTTACATGTCTGTCCAGTCAAATGCTTTACCACTGAGCTGTACTCTCCGGATTTGGCCTGTGTGTAGCAACGGGCTCAGCCCTATGGAATTTGTAAATTGATCTGTTTTAACAGAAAAGGAAGTTGAGGTCTTAAGCATAAGCTTGGAAAATCATAAAGCCTAGTTCAAACACAAGCAGGTGACTCTCACACCATTGTGTGTGTATGTGTGTGTGTGTGTGTGTTAGCCATAAAGAATGTCACATAAGGGAAGTAAGGCAACCTATGTCCCTTTCCCAAGTCAGAAAAACTTCTAATTGTACCAAAATAAACAGGGAACTTTCCATCACCAGAAACGTACCCTGCTAGGCAGTCAGAGACTGGCTGATGCTTTGTGGCAAAGGCACATTTAGAGTGACCCAATTATCACCCATGTGGGTGCTCAGACTCTGTTGTTGGCCAACATCCAGGACCCATCTCAGAATACTCATCACCTCATCAATTCATCCTCCTCAACTGACGGGCAAAACAACATCCAGATATTCATTGCACATCTGTGTGGGCAGATTATACATTAGCAATTCAAATCTGGCTGATGCACAGGCCATTCCTGAAAATGCGTCTGTTTGGGTGAGATGCCTTGTTGTCTGGGATGGATAATAAGGCAACTCGTGCTAATCTTGGAGAACAATCAACCCATCTTGCGAAGGTGACTGGCTGTGTGTGTTCTTGCCCTGGCAGCGTCAGAACAATGGCCCCATAATGCACTCGACTCAGCTGGCAATGAAGTCCCATCCTGATTAGTAGCCATGGCTAGTGTCAATCACCACAGGATGCACCATTGTCCTCTGGTCCCCAACACAGTTTATTTACAGGAAAACAAAGGCTCTGGAGGGCTATGGCGGCTTCCCAGAGATTGCAAAATAGATTGAGCTGTCAAGCACACAAAGTAGATGAAGATTAATGAGTTGTGTGGACAATAAATATGAAGAGATGACTATGAATATGCTAATGGGCATTATCCATATACACCGTAATTGCTACCAAAATTAAAAGGTGGCATGAAGACGATGGGTCACCGGGTGACAGGGACCTAATCTTGGATGCTTGAGACCTCACCCCAGATAAGCCTCTCTACAGGTTTCCCTTACCGATTAAGCCATCCCTAAGCATCATTGTCCAGCAGCTGCCTGTGCGGGGCTTCTTTCAAATGGAGCCAAGGGTGGGGTGTGGAGAGAAGCCAGTCACTAAGTTAAGTTAGAGAGAGGTGTCATTAGAATAAGAAAGGTGCTTATGAAAGGCAGGGAGCTGTCAAACTAGCTCTGAATTCCCAGGAACTGGGTCGGTGAGGCAGGTCACTTCAGATCCCAGGCCCCTCACCCTGAAGCCACCAGATAATTACGCGTACAGGAGTGTTATTTAGATCACCTTTTAGGGGGCAGTGGGTGATTTCTCAAAGCATTTTAATGCCCTGCATTAGTTGTTGTTTTATAAATGCAATTTGAAGAACACATTTCAAGGCAACTAAAATTTTGCTACCGTCGAGAAATTGTTTGGAGACATGTAAATTCTGCACAATCTATGGTGTGACTGAGCACAGGTCTGCAATATGCCCCCATGGATTTTCTCTGTTCTATTAGCCATGGCTGTGTTCCCTAATCTCCTTCAGAACTCAGAGTTTCTGTTAGAAACAAGGTCTCCCTGGCTGGCCTTGAACTTAGTTTCAGCTTGTCCAGTACTAGAATTTCAATTGTTGCACCTGGCTGAACTTTTAAAACATTCTTAAATAACAGGTACCAGATGCCTTAGACAAAGGACTGATCCTAGGTTAACACAAGATATAAGCTGGGAGCATCATAATGCTAGAGAGTAAGGAAGCGCTTTGAAAAATCAAGCCCACATTGGTGAAGAGTGTCTAAGAGATACAAGATCAACAAAGTAGCAGTATGTGTGCCACAATGAGTAAAATCCAGAGCCCACACCAATACACAGGAAATGATGGAGTAAATATGCAAATAAATGGAGCAGAGTAGAATAATCTCCCCTAAGAAGAATTCCAAATATGTCAGGTAGAAGAAGGAAGGAAAGTAGTTCTCTAGTCCTTGGTTTGGAGCTGGCAGGAAAGAAGTGGAGAGAAAAATAATTAGTAATAGAGAAGCAAGAGAAAGTCACCTTAGCCAGGTGGCCAAGGTCAAAGCCAATAGTGAGAAGTTATGTCAACAAGATACATCCTTCAGGACATGACATGATGTAGCATGACGTGATGTAGCATGACATGACATGAGAAACACACTCCACCTGTGGGGCTTCATCCTCACAAAGAGAAACTGCACGAGAAAAACTACAGATACATTCCAACAGAGACAGCCCACAAAACAGCCTCCAAGCAGTCAAGTTCAAACACAAAGCAAGGCTAAGAACTGTCACAGACAGGAGGAGCCTCAGGGGGCACAGTGACCATGTGGAGTGTTCAATCCCATGACAGATGCTGGAACAACAAAAGGACAGTGGGAGAAATAGATAAACACTGAAATCTGAACATACTTAGACATTGATTAGTAATAATGGCTGGTAATGTTTCCTTAACTGTGATAGCAGTGTGTGATGTTAGCAACAAGAAAACCGTGTGGGTGCCCTCAAGAACTCACCATACTATCTATCCTAGTTAGTGTTACTGTTGCTGTGACAAAACACCGTGGGGAGGACAGGGTTAATTCATCTTATACTTCCCTATCACTGTTCATCAAGAAAGGAAGTCAGGACAGAAACTCGGGTAAGGCAGGAACCTGGGGGCAGGAGCTCATGCAGAGGCCATGGAGGGTGCTGCTTACTGGCTTGCTTCCCATGGCTTGCTCAGCCTGCTGTCTTGTAGAACCCAGAACCACAAGTCCAAGGATGGTGTGATAGAATAGGAATGGCCCCAGAGACTCACGTGTTTGAATGCTTGGCCCATAGTGAGTGACACTATTAGGAGGTATGGCCTTGTGGGAGTAATTGTGGCCTTGTTGGGGGAAGTGTGTCATTGCAGAAGTTGGCTTTAAGGTCTCCCTGGCTTGCCTCAAACTTACAGTAATTCTCCTGTTTCAGCTTGTCCAGCATGGTTTGAGCTCTGGACTCAACCTCTGAAACGGTAAGCCAGCCCCAGTTAAATGTCTTTTTTTTATGAGAGTTGCTGTGGTCATGGTGTCTCTTCATAGCAACAGAAACCCTAAAGGCCCCACCCACAATGGGCGGGGCCCTCCACATTGATCATTAATTACAAAAATCCTCTATAGACTTGTCTACAGCCCAGTCTTATGGAGGCATTTTCTCAATTGAGGTTCCCTTCTCACAGATGATTCTAGCCTGTGTCAAGTTGACATAAAATTAGCCAACCCCCTATCTTTAGCCAGCTCCCTATCTTCGTAAGTCTTTATGTGTTGAGATGATTTCTAAAGTTATTGGTTTATTTGGAAAATGGAGTTAGCCATGTCCTTCATGTTCAGCAGAAGCTGGGAGCTGCTTGCGCTTGTTTATGTTTTTGGTTGTGAGCCTGGCCTTTAACATCTCTCCAGCCTCGCCATCTCTCCAGCCTCGCCTGCACTTGTTTTGAAAGAATAGACTTTGCCTCCATGACTTTTTCAAGGTTGGCATGTTTTAACCAAAATCCCCATTTGTAAGCAATGGACATTTATTCTTTACTTATTTGTGCAGAATATTTGTATTTCAGAATATGCAATATTGACTTATTGCAGAACTTTGGGCCACACATAGTCTGAGTGGATCTAAAACCAGTCATGGTGGCTGTGCAGCTGGGACACAGCTGGTTCCCTGGAGACCCCACAACTGGAACTGCCAGCCCTCCAACACCACATTCAGCTGCAGCCACTAGACCTGAGATGCCTGGGACTCCCATAGCTGCCAGCATCCCTGCCAGGATCCGTTGGTGGGCCTCTAATCAGGGCAATGAGTCGGCAGAGCCCAGCTTAGGGCTCTGCTGGACCCACGAGACAGGGAGATGTGAGCAGCTGCCGTTCACAGCTTTCATGGTGGAGGATGGGAGCAAGGCAGGGCTGAGCTGGCTGTCTGTCCCTCCAGGTGGTAAGAAGCCTTTGGTTTGCAGCCTGTGGTCCCAGCAAAGGCAGGTGGGGCAGTGGCAGCTCCTCCTAATAAGAGGGAACAGGTGCAACTAGAGAAAAATTAGCATCTTTGGAGAAGGGTCTTTTTTTGTAAATAAGGTTGTTTTTTTTTTAATTTTTGACAATAACATTATACTTCTGTACTGTGTTCACACTCATTCCCGTCTCCCTCCCTTCCTGCCAACTCCTTCTTCTAGGCTTCTGTGCTTTCTTCTCTTCCTGTCCCCCAGCCTCTCTCTCAGACCTAGGCAGGCAGTCACAGCTACTGTGCAGTCATGACTGCAGTGGCCATGCCATATCCAGAAGACAGTGTCCTACACCCCCCCCGCCCCGTTCCGTGGCTCCACAGTCCTTCCTCCCGCCCTTACATGACGTTTGCTCCCCAGACCTCAAAGGAGTGACATATTCATCCCGTTTGAGACTCAACACCCAGCAAATGCTTATTCCTAGCACTTTGTCCAGCCATGAAGCCCTGCTTTGACTGATGGCCACAGCAAAGAGGCTTCTCTGGCCAAAGCTGAGCGCTGCAGTGATGAATGGATATAAACACACATATCAAGAAGGCATTCTAACTACACATCCATTTGGCAAGAGATTCATCATGGATTCTCCCATAGGGCCTGGACCTCCCTAGTCATACAATTTTGTCAGGTCTATAGTGATAGCATATGTTCTTCCCATGATAGGCCTCAGATCCAACCAGGAAGCAACTGGTCACCTCTAGAAGATTTATGCCACTATAGATAATGGCTATCTATTCCCTAATGAGCCCATCTTAGCGATCAAGTGCTCAGGGCGGTTACCACGGAGACCACAGCATACTGTTTTCCTTAGCTGGTGGTACTCCATCTGTAATGTTACTAGAAAGAAAGCCTCACACTGAGCTGGGACCACTCCTTGCTTAGGAGGCAGAGTTTGCCTGCTCCATTCTACTTGTCTATTGTGTGACGTTTTCTGGGGAGACATTAAAAAATATTCTACTCACTCCAGATTGAGAGGATATTGGCAGAACAAAACAGGATTCCATCAGAGACGGGTAATATTCATTGTTAGTTGGATAGGACCTAGAAGCACCTAGGAGGCAGGTCTCTGGGCATGTCTGTGAGGGAGTTTCTGTATTAGTTTATCTGACATGAGAAGACCCCACCCTATATGTGAACTTTAATGGTCAGGTCCCCAGACCAAATTAAAAAAAAAAAAACAAACAGGAAGAAAGGCTAAGGTTTCTATTGCTGTGATGAAACACCATGACCAAAAACAAGAGGAGGGGAAAAAAAAAAAAAAAAAAAAAAAAAAGGTTTATTTGGCTTACACTTCCACATTGCTGTTCATCACTGAAGGGAGTTAGAACAGGAAGTCAGGTAAGGCAGGAACCTGGAGACTGGAGCTGTTGCAGAGGCCGTGGAGGAGCGCTACTTACTGGCTTGCTCTCCATGGCTTGCTCAGCCTGCTTCCTTTAGAACTCAGGACCAGCAGCCCACGGATGACTCCACCTACAAAAGTCTGGGCCCTCTGCCATCATCAATCATTAATTAAGAAAATGCCTTACAGCTGGATCTTTTTTCTTTTAAAGATTTATTTATTTGTTATGTATACAGTGTACCAGATGTCATCATAGATGGTTGTGAGTCACCATGTGGTTGCTGGGAATTGAACTCAGGACCTTTGGAAGAACAGTCAGTGTTCTTAACCTCTGAGCCATCTCTCCAGCCCCTACCTTACAGCTGGATCTTAGGCATTTTCTCAGTGAGGCTCCCTCCTTCCAGACAACTCTAGCTTGTGTCAAGTTGACATAGAACTAGCCCGGACAGGCAGGCGTGGTGGTACACAACTTTAGTGCCAGCACTTGGGAGGCAGAGGCAAGAGGATCTTGGTAAATTTGAGGCCATCTTGTCTACAGAGGGAGTTCCAGTACACAGTGAGACCCTGAAGAGGAGACCTGAGCATCAGAATTCTCCTTCCCCTGGTGTGTGGCTTACTCTTAGAAGGAAGGGGCTGGTATTGGCTCACTGTTTGAGGACAGTGCACTGTGAAACAGAGGGATGGTGGCAAGGCTGCTCTGGCTGTGGTGACAGGAGTGTGAAGCATGGGTCACACTGCATCTGCAGTCAGGAGAGACAGAGAGATGAACAGCAGTGTCCAGCTGCACCACCCCCCCCCAGCCCCATGAGACAGTGCCACCTGTCCAGGAACAATTAAGCTGTTAGCCCTGTCTCAGGACTGGGATCTGTGCCTTAAGAAAGAGGTGGGTAGGGGGCGTTGACTTTTCTCTGCCGTCCCACTATGTGAGGGCACAGAAATGCATGGCAGAGCATCTGGAGGCTGGGTGCATCCCTGTCGCTTAGGAATGACTGTGCCAGTTGGGTTTCCTTATTGTCATTTTGTCAACTTGACACAAGCTGAGTCACTCAGGAAGAGCGAGCCTCACCTGAGGAATTGTGTTTCTCATGTTGGCTTATAGACAAGTCTGTAGAGCATTTTCTTGAACTGATGTGAGAAGGCCTAGTTCACAGTGGGCAGTACCACCCCTGGGCAGGCTGAGCAGCCATGGAGAGCAGACTGGTAAGCAGCCTTCCTCTCTGCCATAGGCCATAGTCTATGGTTTCTGCTTCAGCTCCTGCCTCCAGGTCCCTGCCTTCAATTCCTGCCCTGACTCCTTGCGTGATGGACTGCAATGGTAAGCCGAAGTCAGTCATTTCCTTCCTAAGCTGCTTTTGGTCACGGTTTGCGGTCAGGGCAATAGAAAGCAGGTGAGGATGATTAGCTGTCCTCAAGTCTTTTATGAAGCAGCAGGAGTGAGCCAGTATCACAGACACACTGGTACCTGATGGGGGATGCAGTGTGGGAAAGGGCCCATGCTACATCTGACTGAATCTGAAAACCAAACCAAGCATGAAGTAACCAAGAGGACTGGAAACCCTGTGCTGGAGGGTCTTCAGCAATATTGGGGAGATTCTCTCTTTCCTATCACCTATAGAGGTTAGAGTCACTCTAAATATGAAGACTGTGTGTGGCAGCAAGTGCACCAAGGGACAACCAGAGGACTGATGTTGCAGTGCCATGGCTCGAGAAGGTAGGTGGGATTAACATTAACCTCTCTCTCTGGAATGAAGTGAAGGGGTTGGTATGTGGATGCCCCAGAGGTCTGAAGTGAGTAGGCCTGGGATTGGATGGAGGAAAGCAGTGGGCAATGGGGTTGGTTAGTTTCCAAATTAGGTGGTGTCAGGGAACACAGGAGATTATCTTTGGTGGGTCATGAATATGGGTTTGGGTCACCTTAAAGTGATCTTTGAATAAAAAGGTCACAGGTTGAACTAAATGCTGTCTCCCACAGACATCCACATTCCACTGGCTGGCACCTGTGACATCCACATTCCACTGGCTGGTACATGTGAATATGCTAATTCAATAGAAAAAGAGCCCCCACATGTAGAACTAAGGTGCTGATCATGAGAAGGGAAGACTCTCTTGGGCCATCTGGGTGGACCTTGGATGGTCACAAGAGCCTCTGTAAGGAGATAAGGCCAGCAAAAAGAGGGTAGAACAGAGGTAGGAATCATGGAGCCATACACAGAAGAATATGGGCCCTCCTAGAGCTACAGACCTGCCAATAGCTGTATTTTAGCCCCAGGAAACTCATCCTAGACATGCAACATCCACATCTGTAGGAGAATATGTCTGTTGTTTTAAGCTACAAAGACACATTAACATTATTGTAATAGAGATGGATGTCGTCATATGCTAGTCCTACCCGGGTTTGTAGGCAGCGTCCTGTAAAGCTGGGAGGCCAGGCAAGTGGCAGTCAAGAGATGGGACCCTTGAGGCGGGATCTAACTTTGATTCTACTCTTAGGTGTGGGGTAAACCTTGGGCAGGTTGCCTGTCCACTCCAAGCCTCAATTTCTTCAACTGAAAATGGAGTTTCCTCCTTTATACCCTGAATTATAAGAACTTGTCTATACCAGGAACACAGAAAGCACTCACTAATAACAGCTTCCATCATTTTTATTTTCATAGAAAACACTCCAAAATGACCTACAGCAATATGATAGTCACTTCCTGGTGAGGAGGGTTTTATTTTTCTGTTCTATATCTCTGAATTGTACTTTCCTTTAGTATGAGACAGTGCGCCATAACAACTGCATTCAAATCATTAAAGATCTGAAAGTGTGACCCGGAAGTGGATGTATCTCACCGAAGCTGGCTTTGGCCCTGTAGCTGTTCCTGTTGGAGCTGGCAGCCTAGGAATGACTCTCTTCTCGGCATCTAAGCTCACTTGGTCAGAACACTTGGGACCTCCTAGCCCTGTGGTTTGGAACCAGTGGCTTTGAGACTGTGACAGGATGGACAAAGATTCCCAGGGGCTGCTAGATTCATCCCTAATGACATCAGGCACTGCCAGCCGTTCAGAGGATGAAGAGTCACTGGCAGGACAAAAGTGAGCCTCCTCACAGGCCCTGGGTCCTATCCTTAAGCAGGGAAGCTCTTCCAGGTTCATCAAAAGGAAAAAATTTGATAACAAGTTGGCAGAGAGCAGCCTGGCCAAATCCTCTACCCGGGTGAAGGAAGCCAGTGGAGTGGAATCAGACTCCTGTTCAGGGAGTGAACCCTCCTCCAGTGAGAAGAAAAAGATATCCAAGACCCCCAGTACTCCTGTGCCACCCAGCCCCGCCCCAACCCCTGGACTTGCTAAACGTGTAAAGAAAAGCAAACAGCCACTTCAGGTGACTAAGGATCTGGGCCGATGGAAGCCTGCAGATGACCTCCTACTCATCAATGCTGTGTTACAGACCAATGTCCTGACATCCGTCCACCTGGGTGTGAAGTTCAGCTGTCGCTTCACCCTTCGAGAAGTTCAAGAGTGTTGGTATGCGCTGCTCTACAACCCTGTCATCTTCAAGCTAGCTTGCCAGGCCATGAGACAGTTGCACCCAGAAGCCACTGCAGCCATTCAGAGCAAGGCCCTGTTCAGCAAGGCTGAGGAGCAGCTGCTGAGCAAAGTAGGATCGACCAGCCAGCCCACCTTGGAAACCTTCTAGGACTTGCTGCACAGACACCCTGATGCCTTCTCTCTGGCCCGTACTGCCAAGGCTCTGCAGGCCCATTGGCAGCTCATGAAACAGCATTACCTACTTGAGGATCAGACAGTGCAGCCACTGCCTAAGGGGGACCAAGGGCCAAACTTCTTTGATGCAGAGGACCTGATTGACGACAGTAAGCTCAAGGTCATGTGAGATGAAGTCCTGGAGCACGAGCTGACTGTGGCTGACCGGCGCCAGAAACGAGAGATCCGGCAGCTGGAACAGGAGTTGCATAAGTGGCAGGTGCTAGTGGACAGCATCACAGGCATGAGCTCTCCAGACTTCGACAACCAGACCATGGCAGTGTTGCGGGGCCGCATGGTTCGATACCTAATGCGCTCTCGTGAGATCACCCTGGGCAGAGCAACCAAGGACAACTAGATCGATGTGGACCTGTCTCTAGAAGGTCCAGCCTGGAAGATCTCCCGAAAGCAAGGTGTCATTAAGCTGAAAAACAATGGCGACTTCTTCATTGCCAATGAAGGCCAACAGCCCATCTATATTGATGGCCAGCCTCTGCTGTGTGGCTCCAAGTGGCGGCTTAACAGCAACTCTGTGGTGGAGAGCGCCAGCCTGTGATTTGTCTTCCTCTTCAACCAGGACCTCATTGCCTTCATTTGGGCTAAGGCTGCCAAGATCACACCACAGTGAGGCGGGTAGCAGAAACCAGGGCATTCTCTGGCCTCAGTTTCCCCAGTCATTCCAGCTCCCTTGAGCTGGGAACTCAGGCTCCTGAAAAGCCCTTCTGCCCAGGGTGGGTAGTTGAGGTCCAACTGCTGGCCTGTTGATTTGAGCCTTTGAGGCAAGGTGGGATCACCATGGGGAAGCCAGGAGAGGCTGGGACCCCTGTGCCTCCCCAGAGCCAGAGCCCCCTACCATTGCCACACCACTCCTGTATCTCCAGTGGACCGGCTTTAGATTCCTTCTCTTTTTTGTTTTTCTTTTTGTAAATAAAAAGCACCAAGTTAAAAAAAAAAAAAAGGATCTGAAAGTTCTTAGAGATTAAAAATTTGTTTTAAAATTTATTTAGTTTATGTTATCGATACTATTTTTATCTCTTTCTTCATATTTATATGCCCTAGCACTGCAGCTATTGATGGTTGTAAGCTGCCATGTGGGTGCTAGGAATCGAATCCAGATCCCCTGGAAGAGCAGCCAGTGCTGTTAACTGCTAAGCCATCTCTCCAGCCCCATGTGTAGTGGTTTTGAATGTCTACTCCAATGTCAAGCTGGGGAGTAGCGGTCCTAGTTATGTTTTCCTTCCCCCAGGTTTTACACGTTATCTGCAATAAGTGTCTTACAGCATCAGCTTTCTTCATCACTCTTCAAGCTGAGAACATTCTTGTCTCTTCCCATCAGTTGCTCTTATCCATGAGGTCTGCTCCAAAGCGAAGGCTCACAGGCTAAGCAGCAGGCAGCCAGACTGGGAAAGGATGTGGAAAGTGCAAAGATCCAGCCTTTCCAGAGGACAAAAGACATGTCAGAGCATCTCAGGACAGAGAGCAGCTAGGTTAGGTGCCTGACTCTGGGGAGAAAAGTCAAGGTTAAATTGCAATGAAAAACATAATGTGTTTCCTTAGAACACAGAAAGTTGTGAGGCTTCTTTGCAGGTGACTATAAACTGTGTCTTTACTTCCTTATGCAGATATTAGCAGGTGGACAGAGCTGATTTTATCTTTGCTATTAGTTTAGTGGTCATACCGTGTCTCCACTTGTGGCAGGCAGATTCAGGAAAGGATGTGGAGGGGGTGATGGGCGAGTGAAGAAAAACACAGGAATGAGCCACATTTGCCACCTCCAACAAGCTGTTCTTCACCCTCATAGTTCTCCATTTGTTTTTGTTTGCTTATCTTTTTGTTTGTTTGTTTGTTTTTTGAGACATGGTCTCATTGCTGGCCAGGCTGACCTTGAACTCAGTCCTCCAGCCCCAGCCTCCCAAGAGCTGTGATTACAGGCTGCAATCTTTACCATTCTAGAAGGTAAGGATATTTTGTAATGAGCTCCAGCCCCTGGAATAGCCTGGCCAGTTCTAATTAGAAAAAAGCTGGAAGACTGACCAGCAGGAGACAGAAAGAATATTTTCAGATGCAAAGCACACTCATCCCAGAAAGCCTCCTTCCCTCAGATTCAGACTGTAAGGCTCAACAAGGCTCCGAGCGCCTGTGTCCCCTGGCCACTGGTTCTCATTTAGTGGTGGAAGAAAAGGGAGGGGCACTCAATCGAAAGGATAGCCCATATCACTCAGCCTGGTCACAAAGCTGGCGTGACTATAGACTGCAATGTAAATGTCTACCTTCTATCATCTTTATTCCAGTGGCTAACTACAGATGTGTGAACAGAATTCAAATGTACGGTCAGAAAAGACAAGCTTCTGAACACTGCCGCCCAGCCCCCAAATCACTTCTTTAAATTCAGGCTGTTTCCCATTCCATCATTTGCCATCAGAATTTTCGTCATAGGCAGATTTTTTTACAGGTCAACCCTAGACCTGGAATTTATTTGTGCCCATAAACAAAACCCCAATATTAATCGCCAACTATTTCTGATTCTCAGTTAGTGTTCTCAAACATCTTGAGTCCCCAGAGACTCTTTGCCCTGTCATATGAAGATGATATTTTGAGATTTATATTCCCCCAAAGAAGCGAGGAGATCATAAAACCTAATGTATTTCGTGGTTTGGAATGATAATTTCACCAAGAGGTGAGGGGATATGTCACTCTGGATCATTACAGCATAGCCTGAGTTGTTACTATGCTTCTTCCCTTTGAATATGTATCTGCCTCTGTTTGTGGAACAGCTCCTATAGGGGGTTAGGCATTGGCAAAGCTGAGGACACCCCCACACACATCACCTGGGGTAAGAAGGCAAGAGGCTGGCTAACGAAGCCAGCACACTGAGAGTTTTGACCTAGAAAAGGAGCGGACAATAGCACCCAGGATGTACATCCACAAAGATGCCTGTCCTTTTAGCTTGAACAGGTAGTGGCATGGGCAGAGACAGAGGCTGTCAACTCTCTAGTGCGGTAACAAACAACCCGAGATAATCAACTGTATTTTGCCTCACAGCTTGGAGGGTCTAGTCCATTCCTAGATCACAGTGGGATCATGTGGTGATAGAAAACCACCACCTCATGGCCAGGAGAACGGTGGCAGGGTCCAGTGACCTCTCACTGGGCACCACCTTCTTAAGGCTCTGCCAGCTCCCCATAGCTCCATGCTAAGAACCAAGCTTTCAACACATGGGCCTTTCTGGTACATTCAAACTTCAAACCAGAGTAGCCCAGCTGTAGAGGCTAATGGTGGGCACGGGGGCAGAGGTGGGGTGGAGGGAAGGTATGGGTCGGTAAAGCTTCTAGAACAGAGGGAGATTTGATTTAGTCAGTGATTTTTTTCTGAGTGTTTCTGATCCTGTTTTGTGCTTGAATCCATCCCATTCTAGTAACAGAGGCAGAGAGACACCTGGTAAAGTATCTTACATATAACCAAGGCACCTGAGACAGAAAGACACCTGATAAAATGTCTTACATATAACCAGGGCACCTGAGACAGAAAGACACTGATGAAATGTCTTACATATAACCAGGGTACCCGGAGCGTGGGAGAAGGAGTCTTGAACTCTGCTGCTGGGGAAGAGGCCCAGGATATCCATCAGCATGACTAGTCATGCCTTTACATTGTAGTGTGAACAGGGCAGTCTCAGAAAGCTGGGCTCAGACTGCTGCCCCTTCGGTCCTTTACTAGATTACCTGGAGTCTGGGTCACTTGTCAGTGCCCAGTTCTATCTATAAAGTGTGGATGATAATATGACTCTGCGTCTCAAGATGGCTATGAAGGTGATTACAGCCTGTGAGTACATAGCACTTAGCCAAGAGCCTGGCACAGGCTTTGAAGCCAGTACACACTGCTCTAAGGGCCCTCATGCCTGTCCAGCTCTGCCCATAGGCGAAGCGTAGCCAATACCTCTATGGAGGAGCATGGGAGCCTGCTTCTCTTTAGAAAGTCACCCGGGACAGGTTGTTAATCCCAGAACTGTGGGGTAGAGGGGAAACTCCAGCTTGAGTTAAGTGTAGCAGCAAAGGAGGGGCTTATGTGGGTGTCAGGGCATGTGGATAAGAATCCTGGACAGAGTAGAGAGGGATCACAGGTTCCTATGGGGGGAGGGGTTAGTCACAGACACAACAAAATTAGTATCACTTGTAATGCTTAATAATGGAGGCAGAATTTTTGATTTAGACGTGTGTGTGTGTGTGTGTGTGTGTGTGTGTGTGTGTGTGTGTGTGTGTGTGTGACAGAGAGAGGGGGGGATTCTGAACAGGGTTCAATCTATCTATATTTAAATAAAGAAGGTTTAAATGTGTGGTGGCTAGGGAGTGATCTCTCAGACACAGTAAGAGAAAACAAAGACTTGAGAGTTTGCATGCACTCTGTGTAAAGTATGCATGCA
>PVIH01003078.1:0-43077 GCA_004025045.1 Sigmodon hispidus
CAGAGTGTGCTGGGACACCGCAGAGAGCACCGGTCCCGGCGGCGGAACCGGAAGCAATGGGAGCTCAACTCTCCCTCCCTGGCCAGAATACAGGCGCTGAGGCCTGCCGAACCCTCCTCACCTCTGGTCAGGGTTCGAATCCGCCCCTCAGAGACCCCTGCAGTTGGTTTGCTCAGTTCACTCAGTTCGGGGTCGCAGTAGGGATCCTTGCAGATACCCTCAGCAGCAGCAGGAGCTGTGGGTGTGGCCAGGTGCAGACCTCAGCTGCCCCCTGCTCCAGAGTGTGCTGGGACGCCGCCGAGAGAAACCCATTGGACAGGTGTGTGCTGCTGGAACTGAGTCCAAAAAGGAAATGGGGATGAGTGATGGGGCTCCAGGGGAACGCCACTCCTGCCCCTCCCTTGCCACTCATTCAGTGAAGGCTTCACACATGAGCAAATTGGACAACCTGGATCCAAAATAATGTATGGGGGAGGTAAGGTTCAAATGTTCTTCTTAGTCATTTGGAGAAATAATATATCCTTTGTGGCTTGAAGCTTTCTCAAGGCCTTTTCTCACTGCAGCATTCTCTCATCTTGCTTCCTCTGTGTCTGGCTGGTATCGACAATTTTTAATTAGAAAAGTTTTTCTTCCAATATGAATTTTCTTATAGTGGCTGAGTTTATCTGACCATGCTTTGATGCTTTCCTGTATAACTAATGCTATTTAAAAACAAAACAAAACAAAACAAACTAACAAACAAAAAAACCCCTCAGTCTTCTGCCCAAGGACATAACTTCTTTGCTTAAAGATCATTTTATTCTTTTCATTGATACTGTGAAAAAATATTTAGTTCATTTCGTTTTTCAAAGTGCTAGTTCCTGCTTTCACCTTAACTCTCCAGTGGGTGGTTGCTATTGTTCTGTGTTTTCCTAAGTTTCTATGTTCAGGGTTCATCCATAGCTTTCCCATGTAGTTTGTATTGTTTTATCTTTTTTCTCTCTATTATAGTACATGTTGAGACCTACAGCTTTGGACAGAGACAGGCTGTAGTTTAGTTCTAGTTTAGTGAATCACTCAGCATCGATATGCTTCATTTTCCTTATCCCGAAGTTGATACTTAAGGACACTTATCTAGGCTGTGGGGATTAACACACGCAAAGCACTTAGTGTTTACTGGTTGGCTTATGAACTGAATCAGATGTCTTCATTCACTCCATTTACTTGGTAAAAACCCAATTCTATGATATTTTATATATAATTCCATTAAAATTCTACTTTTCTCAGAGCAGCTGCTCAGAGAGAATTCTTTTTAAGTAGTCATGTTTAGTCTGTATGTGTGCCAATCATGGGTTTTCTGTGTCCATTCTCTTGCTTTTGACTTTTCAGTCAGGTGTGAGTCTATACCTTTTATCTTTCCCATTCTGTTTATTCCACTCTGTAGTTTCTTTTCTCTCCTTTAAAAGAAATGTTACCCACTATGTTAATTTTATGTTGCTACATAATAAATATATAAACTTAATGCGAGACAAGGCACATGTGTTGAGAAGACTCAGGGGTAGTGATAGTTTAGCTGGGTCTTCTGCTCATAGTCTCATGACACTGCACCAAAGCGTTGACTGGGTTGCCTCTTTATTAGGAGACTTAACTGTGAGCTCATTCATGCTGTTAGCAGAATCCATTTTCTTGAGAATGTGTGATTGAGGGTATAGGCTTCCTTCTGGCAGCTGGCTGGAGGCCCTAGGGCCTACATGGTTTCTTCAAGATAACTGTTTGCTTGATCAAAGCAGTAATGAGAATCTCTGTCCAGTCTGTTAATGTGGAGCCATATGTCCTAGTATAAATATTGGAGTGGCATTCTATCAATCATCTTTCCACATTCTATTTGTTGGAAGCAATCACAGGCCTGTCTCTTCAGTATCAAAGGGGAGAATGTTTCAGAATATTAGGAACTAGGTAATATCTGGGGATAGCTTAGGGACTTGTCACAGGACAAGATTCATGGAACAACATCAAAAGGCATATCAAACTCTTCCATGACGTAATCTTGTTAGTTCTGTAAACAAGATATCAAGATATGGTTCCATGCTTGACATTCTTAGAAAGATTTGACTGTAATAGCAAGTGTGAACCAAGAGTACTTACCTGGCACACAACTTGGGAATCTTTCTAAAAGCTAATAATGAAAAAAAAAAAAAAGTCAACCAAAATTTCATTGATCTTTCAGGAAGTGAAGAAAAAAAAGAGTTGGAGATGGCCAATGTGTAAAATGATACTCATTTATTAAGTGCAGGAAAAAAGCAAATTGCTAAGTAACAGTGAGTCTTTTACCTTAGGTTGCAGTGGTGAACTTACATTGTGTCTAACAAAAATGGCTTTGTGTAGTGATGCTTGATGGCATAGAATAGGATAAGAAACAAAAATTAATGAGGGGATAGAAGTGGCAAAGCAAGATCATGGGAGTTTGGAGAGTAGGCAACCTGAAATCTCTCTGATGTTACGGTTTGGTTTGTTAGGTTGAAGATCCTTTTTTATCTTAAGTTATGAGGGGCTGGAGAATTAGATTAGTTGGTAGAATGCTTTTCTTTCATACACAAGAGCCCCATACAATCCCAGCACTGCATAAACAGAGTGGAAGCTCATGTCTGTCATAGAGTCAAGAAGACCTAGAAAGAAGTTCAAGGTCTTCCTTGAATAGTAATAGACTGGAGGCCAGCCTGGGATGTATGAGGCCAAGTTTTAAAACAAGGACTGCACCAACAACAACCATCCCTGTAAAAACAGCAACAATAAAAATTCAGCTGTGAGCTATTTCAAATATCAAAAAAAGAATATATAAAACTGTATAGGCAGCCACCTATACTCAATAATATTGTTAGATTTTAAAAGTTTTATGTATTTCCTACAATATTTTCTCTAAAAATGGTTAAAACCACATGTTCTATCTGACCCCCTCTTTTCCCTTAATGAAGATTTGAATTATTTTCATATCTGTTTAACTGGGTCACTAAGCATCAACTTAGAATGTTATTTGGGAAAAAGGGAATTGCTTAACACTCTCATTAGCAACTATACATATATAAAGGAAGGCAAAAGGAATTGGAATAGCCTTTGCAGACAATGACTAATGTTTGGATATTTTGCTGCAACATTAATGGGTCTGATTTCAGAGAAGGCATTAAAATGCTCTGATATCCACTTGGCTTAAGAGGTTAAAGGCAGAAAAACAAATGTATTCTTTTGTGGGGGAAGGCAAAGGGAATGCTTGTCTAGCAGAAGTTAGAAGAGATAATTGTTCATTAGGGAGTTTGAAATCCACTGTGAAAAAGCACAGAGCCTTCATTAGGCAGTTTCTGGCTTTCTGCTTATAACAGGCATTCAATTTCTCTTTGCTCAATTAGAATGAATTTTGTATTTTGCACTGAAAATTCTTTTCCTGGGTTTTTGTGGTTCTCCTACCTACCACTCATTTGGCTTTTCACTGAGTAAGCTTAAATTTGTTATGAACTGAAAATTCATGCCCACATCTTCCTATGTTCACGTTCCAACTTCTGAATGACCAGTGTTGGTATGTAAGGCCTTTGGAGGTAATTAATTAGGTCAGGAGGGTGTATCACTCATTAATCAACTTAATAGCCCTGTAAGATGAGGTTTTCCTCCTTCCCTTAACCCCCACTGTCTACAGTGTGAGGACACAATGAGGCATCTACATACCTGGAAGAAAGTCTTTAGCAGACTTGCCCTGTAGAATAGTGACAGTAGACCTTCCAGGCTCTAACTGTAAAACAAATTCTTGCTGTTTTAGCCTTCAAGTCTATGGTAATTTGTTGTAGCAAACCATGCTGACCAGAACAGCCCTTAAGACTGATATACAATTTCTTAGAACATTGTACATAGAAACCAAGAACTTACTGAATTAAATATTGGAAATTTGTATAAAAAATGGCTAGAATATATTTGGAGTGATTGACATGTATTGTTTTATTAGCAAGCATCCTGTAAAACATGAATTAGGATGTTAATACGGTTACTGTTTACCATGTTTGTGTTTATTGTATGTGTAACAATTTTACTTGATGGTCCCAGCATTTTGACAGATACAGATTTTGTGTACCTTAGAGTTACCTTCATATTGAACTATGACATCTACTCAAACAAGGCCACATGTTTCAAACTCATCTTCTGGGGAGCTTTTTACTTAAATGTTTCTAAGTAAGAAGTAAGAATATTTGTGTAACAGTAATGAATTTCAACAGGTTGACACCATCTTATAAAAGTAGACAAAACTTCTAAACTACTAAAAAAAAGCCCACAAACATCTACAACAAGCAACATAACCTTATAAAAGAGTGATGCAGGGAAGAAAGTAGATCTGTAAGCTTGGGGAATGATTAGGATGGAATGGATTCTAAATGCAATTATGCTATTATGTGACAGAAGTGCAGGATTCATTCAGTTGGAATTGTACATGAACCAAGTAGCTACTTTGTAATTGCTTCTCTTACACTGGGAAGAAGAACACTGTGTATGTGTGCATGTGTGCTTTTCTCTGTGTGTATCTGTATGTAGAAAGTATTACTTTCATAGTATTAATGCACACTAATAAAACACTTTGTTTCTTCTGGTGAAATGGTGAGTTTTATACAATAGGTGAAGGCCAGGGAGCTGTGAAGTATGTATGCTTGTATCATTGAAAGATCAGAAGTGCCTCATAATCATTGGCTAGTAAAGAACAAAAATTTTGTTTAACATACTGAAAGATGTAGTGGAATTATATTATTATATTGTAAATAATTGTCCTGCCTACTAGTTTAATAAAAATGCTAATTGGCTGAAGGCAGACAGGAAGTGTGGGCAGAGCTACCAGACTGGGAAAACTCTGGGTATAGGAAGAGCAGATCAGAGATGGTACAGAGATGCCAGAGAGAGCTGGATGAATTGCCAGCTTAGAGAAAAGAAGCTGAAATGCTGTTCTAAGAAAAGATACTGAGCCGCATGGCTGAACAGACAAGAACCAAAGGTTAGTTTAAGGATAAAGAGCTATATGCCTGGGCCCTAGGCCAATCAACATAAAATTAATGCAAACATCTGTGTATCTCTATGGGACTGCCAGACTCCTGGACTGCAGGACTGCCAGACTTCCAGTTAAACCTCTGGGGTATGCCAGAAACCTTTTACTATAGAAAGACTCATTAGAGATATCTGGAGCTTATATCTGTATGGGTTGCTATCATTGGACAGAGCATGCTATAGATTGGTGATGGTTTGTGAGATTCAGTTGGCTAAGGAAATGACATGTGAATGTGTTGAAAATAGAATCTAATGGATTGACCTAGTAATAGCTTAAATGTTCAGAATGCAGGGAAAGAAGTAAGCCTCAACACCTCCCAAATGTAAATAATCCAATTTTCAGAATCTTCTACTGCATGTGATTTCGAATTAGCTAAATCAGGGTGACTAGAACTTTTCATTTCTATAAGATAGAGTCCTCCTTTGATAGGGAAAGTAGCTAAGTTTGGGAGAATTATGTCTTATCCATACCTAGAGTTAAAATGGAAGATTCCATATGGAAAAAGCACATAGCTTCAAAGAAAGGTATATTTTTGAAAGGTAGAGTCATTTACCCCACATACAATTCTGTTCTCAAGACATTAACTAAGCTGTTCTGATGCATGAGTCATGATACTGAGTACTGGTGGCATACAGATGAACAAAGTTCCATTCTTCATCTACCCTGTAAGAACAACATGCTATAAAATAGGAATAGATAAGGCTTTGAGGAGAGGAGAAAACACTTGAATGTTCCCAGTGAAGCCAGAAAAAGTCTTCTGAAGGAAGGTATCATTCGAGCAGAATTTTGAATACCAAATTAGTTAATAAGTTTTATTAGTTTAATAAGATAGAAAAGTGGCAAGCAGCTGGACTAGACACTCCATATATCAGGGTGTGTGGAACATGGCTCTCAAAGCTTGGTAGGTACAGAAATTCCAGAAAGGCATGTCTGTCTTACTTTTCAGTTTGATGTTCAACCTGTAGAGTTGTGTGGCTTTTGGGAATGGACAATGGATGGGCTGGGTAATTCCAGTGGATGGATGATCAGTTGGACATTCATCATAGTCATTTTGATGAGAATGACAGGCACTAGGGACTCAGACAAAGGACCAGATGGAGTCAGTCTGTGGAACATTGCTTCATAAACTAAACAGGACTAAATTATTCCCTCATTGTGTATGTGTACATGAGTGTGTGTGCATGTATATGTCATACATGTGTCACAATATGTATGTGGAGGTCGGAGGATAACTTTCAGCAGTCAGTTCTTCCCTTCCACCATGTGGATTCTGGGATCTAACTCAGGTCATCAGGCTTTGCTGAACCTAGACCTGCTGAGGCATCTTGCCAACCCAAGAATTAGATTTTTGGGGAGAGAATCATGAGTTTTGTTTTAGATATCTTAAATTTGAGGTTCTGTAAAACATTTTATGGTGTTTACCATGAAGTAAAATATGCTTGGTGTTCAGAAGGAAGATTTGATATAGGTAGTCAACAATGTGCAGAACATTTTAGAACCATGAATAGGAACAAAACTGCTTAGGATAAGTTCATCAGAGCAGAGGATGGGCAGGTGTAACAAAGAATACACACAAATGAAATAGAGAGGGAGTGTCAGAGGTTGGAGAGGAGAGGGAAAGGAAGATTTAGAAGGGAAAGCTGGAGGGTGAGAGGGGAGGAGAGAGAGCAAACAAGTAAGCATGAGAGGGAAAAGAGCTTGTCAGAGAAAAAACTACAACATAATCCCAAGGAAGTAGAGATCTGCTCATACTCTTGAGTGACCAAGTTTGAAAAAGGCACTGGATCTGCCTATCACTGGTCATGAGAATCAGGATAGTTTCTTTAGGATGATAAGAGCCCTAGGAGTTAACGGTATGGGGCATGTTGAGGATTGAATGGGAAGGGAAAAAATTTAATTTGCAGATGTCCCACTTTACTTGAGAGGAGAGAGTTAGCATGAGAGTGTTGAAGACTCTAGGAATTGTTTTGAAAAACAGTGGTAGGGAGTTTTGATATTTAGGGGAGTGCGGATGCCGGTCAGGTGATTGTTAAACAAAAACTTTTTAAAGCCTCTTTCTTTTGGGTGTTGATATAAGAGTGTTTTAAAGCTGGCTGTGCCTTTGAAAAGTCTAAACTTGCCTAAAAAAGCCTCCAGAAACACTAAGACAAAGGACAATTGGAGGAAGAATTCCCACTGCTGCTCTGTACAGAGTGTGGCTGGGTGTGTGAGATGATGAGGTTTGAGATAATGGTAAAGAGAGTGAAACATCTATCAGCCTCTTTGTGACTGCAAGAAACCCAAACAACATGCCCTCCAGCAAGCACATTTCTCTTCTGAAATTCTGTCAAATAAATTCAGGAAGACATGAAAAGAATGGAAATACATCTCACAACATGCACTGATACAGCTCCTATTTTGTAGTCATTGTGCAATGAATTTCGACAGCATATCTGATTTCTCTGGCAAGTACATTGTGCCAAAGGACTTGTAATGTACAGCTTTATAGCCATGGCAGGGAACTTGAGAGGACATCTCACAAGAAGACTCCAAATACTGTGTATGTAAGAATGAATGTTCTCCATAATAACATTCAAGGAAAATTGCATACTTGCAGGCATCTCCACATTCAGTCTGACCGATGAGAAGAAATGCAGCCTGGATTCAGCATTTCATTTGGAGCATCATAGCCCCAGACAGCTCTGAATGGATATATTTTTCAGGACCTGAAGTTTCTCAGCTTCTGAAGTGATTGGTATTCCTCTCCATTCTAACAGCTGTTGTTGGATGGTTTTTATTTAAACAAGTGAAGAGTTCCAGTGAAGTGTGGTCCTGGATGTATTTTAAAAACACACATTTCAGGCCTTTCCTCCTTCACTTCAAGTAGCAGATAAAAATTGCAAAGGGAAAGTGACAAGATAGCATTGTGAAACTGACTCACAAAGGCACACGGAGTCTACAGATGCCTCCGCTTGCTGGAAATGGAGTGAACACAGTGACTGTCACACCCAAGATCCAAAAATGAAGTAGATCTTGTCCAAACCTTGAGTCACTGTGATGCTTATGGTACGGGGTATTCTGGGTAACTCAATGTTCTATTTCCCACAATTTTTAAAAATTACTCTTTATTAGGTATATTTCTTATACAGCAACCATAATAAGCTACATAATGACAGTTTCCAAGTATAACATGTAAGTTAATTGCTGGGTGACTAAACAGAATACTCCTTTTGTTAGAATCATTATTGTCGCCAAGGTTTAGAAATATTTCAACTATTTTATCTATTTAATGGGAGACAGAGAAGCAAGACTGTGGGTTTTAGATTGTACTTCCCTAGATTTATGACTGGTCTGTTTATTTTGTTCATATGCGTGACCCCAGTGCTCTGTTCCTCTTATATGCAATGTTTCATTTTACTCTCAGTATGTTATCTAATCCTTGGGTATTTTGTATGGAATGGATGCTGCATCTACTTAAGTGATACTAAAATTTCAAAAACACTTCTAACCTCATAGGACAAGCAATATGTTCTGTTATAAAGCTAAGAATCCTGTAGTTGAATCTTGGCTATACTGCTTCTTGGATGTATGACCTTGCATTAGAAATAAAAGCAAGACACTAATATTGTCTTCACTGCAATATGTTCAGTTCAAGGTCTAGTACAGAGTTTGCTCTAGCAGGTGTTATCTGGGATGTCTCTATTCCCTGTTAGATAAAGAGGGCACTTGAAATCTACATCCCCTGGGAGAGAGTGAAGCTTTCTTCAGAGTACAGACCTCCATCAGTCTATGAAGAGCCATTTCCCTCATGTTTGTGCTGCCTCGTTTGTGTGTCTGTTCTTGATTAGGCTTCTATGTTCTATTTTGGGCAGAAGAAGAAAAAAGAAGCACAAATGAGTCCTTGGATAGGTTGGTATGCTATCATTTGCCCTGCTACAGCTTTAACATTTAGAAAACAATTTCTGGTTTCTAAATTATGGTTAATTAAAGGTTTCAATGGATTAATCAAGGTGTTCTATAATATGCCTCTGTAGAAGACAGGGACTAATTACATGAACTAGAAAACATAAAGGAAAACCAAAACATAATGAAAAAAGGCAATTTATTGGTTATTTCCTTATGCTTCTGTGTATGGCTTGATGTATGCGGAGAATAGAAATCAGATTGGCTTTTTCTCCTCCAAGGGTAAGCAGGGGCTTGAGAGTTCTTTTGATCATTTTATTCATTTTGTGTTAAAACTATAGCTCTTCTAATTTATAGACATATTGTGAATGTCAAGAAAATGTCACCCAAATCATTGAAATACAGTGAGATTCATTCGTTGTATTTAAGTAACAGGTTGCCCTGGGCACCAAAAGAAGTGAGCTTAAATAGAACTGGGATTTTGACTGTTCAATTTCAGTACTTTAAAGACACAAAATAATCAAGGTGAAGTTCTTAAAGGAAGAGGCTCTGAGGACAGACAGGTAACTATGAAGTATTTCTTGATAAGCCATTAAGTGGCAGATTGGCACACATTACATTTCAGAGTGTGATTTGTTTGGTTCAATGTGAATCACTTTTCCTCTTTTAAATTGAAGTCCAAATCCTATAATGTAGATACTTAAATGAACCCTCTGGGTCACTTAGGCATCTATTTCAGCATCCCTTGGAGGAATTCAACAGTCTGTTATAAAAATTGAGTTTTATGTTTTTGTCAATGCCTAAGGAAAAATTTGATTATTCTTCTGAGTTTTTCAAGTTCTTTAACTAAATTGGATTACTTTCTGGTTTACTCTATTTTCCATTTTTGTGATAGTATTTTATTTGCAAACTTTGGAGTGTAAGGTGATGAGAAGACAATGGCTGATATTTTTGGAGAAGCATCATGGAAGCCCATGAGGATCAACATTCCATTCTGACTTGGCTGATTGCTTGAAGTAAGTTACTTCAGTCTCTTTGTAATTGCCTTGGGGCTATTAACAATGACCTTGCCTTGGTTATGGTAGAGCAAAGTAGAAGTGTGCATGCTTGATGGCTTCCAAGAAGATTCTGGATAAATGTACTCCTTTGCCAATCCCATCAATCCCCAAATCATTTCTCATTTGTTGAGGAAACACAAGACCAAGAATGTGTTTGGACTTAGGATCTTTCATGGTGGAAATCTTAGACTCAACCATTGGTGTCAAGGTTCAAGCAGAGACTCAACAGTAGGAGATTAGTTATAAAGAATTGGCTCATCTAATATGAAGGTTCACTAGTCAAGCCTGAGATCCACAGGGCAGATAAGCAGGAAGGGCAGAGACTGAAACCACTTTCTCTCTATACTCACTCTATGTGGACTTTCTTCTTTCTAATATCCTTGGCTTTTCAGCTAAGGTTTTCTTTCTTTCTTTTTTTTTGATAAATTTATTTAACTTTATTTTATGTGCATTGATGTGAACAGGACTTACAGACAGTTGTGAGCTGCCAGGTGGGTGCTGGGAATTGAACCCAGGTCCTCTGGAAAAGCAGCCAGTTCTTCTAACCCCTGAGCCATCTCTCTAGCTCCACAGCTAAGGTTTTCTAAGTCAATGTGACAAATCCACTTACATTATCCAGGACAGTCCTCTTTCTTTAAAGTCAGTTTCTTTTGGACTTTGGTTACATTTGCAAAATACCTTTATAGAAATATCTATATTAATATTGATTCAACAGAGGGAAATGTAGGTTGTAGCCCAGTAAAACTAATGCATCAAGGAGAACATTAAGCCATGCTTTTTGCTTTTTTGCTTTCTCTTTTTCATGAAAACAGGTATCTTTTGTGCTGAACTATAAATTCAGACATATATCTTGCATTCACTCCCTATAAGGCTCAGTGGTTGCCATGAAAGTATGTGTGTATGTGTGTGTGGGGATATTTTTAAGATCTAGAGAATGTCTTATGGATAATCTAAAATGTAAAAGCCTTAAACTTTATCTAAGGGATAGAGGTCTTGCCTGGCATGGCTCTACTTCCAGCACCATTTAAAAGACTCTTAAATATTAAAAGGTCATCTATGTGAGAATTTGAATGGGAAAAGTCCCATAGGCTCATATATTAGAATTTTTGGTTGCCAGTTGGTAGACTATTAAGGAAGAATTAGATCACCTTGATGGAGGAGGTTTATAACTAAAGGTGGGCTTTGAAGTTTTAAAAATCCATGGCAGGCCAGGGCTCCCCTCTCTCTGTCTCTGTTACTTGTAGATAAGACATAAACTTTCAGCTATTGCTCCAGTGTTGTGTGTGCTTACACCATGCTTTCCACCATGACGATCATGCGTTTACCCTCTGAAATTGTATGCAAGCACCAATTAAGTGCTTTTTAAATAATAATAATAATAATAATGATAATAACAATAAACAAGAAGTTTAATACATAAAAGACAGTATGTAAGTATAACAATAACTATATAAATACTCATGAATACACCAGTCAATGTGCTGATAAGGTCAACAGATGTTCTAGTTATTACCTTCCACTTTACCCCCTTCCCTTCAGACATAATTATTGCATAATTTTTTTATTCATTATTTGCTTCCATTGGTATTTGAAACCAGCATACATTTATCCCTAAGCAGTATATTTCATTTTACTTGCTTTTAGCTTATATGGATACTAACCATATATGTATTTGTATGATACTATTTTTAGTAATATGCTTCTGAGATTTATCTACATTACATATAACCATGACTGTTCTTCATCTGTACAGACTATTTTATTGCATGGTTTATAGTGTCATTTATAACCTATTCCCCTCTTGTAAATGGCTACCAGCTCTATTTTTTTCTATTTTAATCAATTAAACAAATGTAACTCACATTATAAACTGTGATTATTGTTGTCTAATTATCTTGAATAATATGCCTGAGCAATGAATTTTCCAGTTACCTAAAATTCTGTGCTGTGGGTAAACTGAGGTCCAATGCCTTATGACTGTTAATATTAAGGCAGAAGGAGAGGGTTCTCATTTGTGTCTGCTCTTCCCATCTTCTATCTCTGTATGAATATTGTTTTAGAAAAAAGATTAAGTCTTATAATTGTTGGTAAGAATTTGTAGAAATATAGTTTTTTTTCTTCTTAAATAGCTTTCAGAGGGTGGGAATACATGTCTATTTCCCATGCCATTAACAAACAGATTAAACAAACAAAACCAAAACTTAAAATAAAACACAGGGAGACTTAGAAAGCTTGCTTGGGATCAGGAATAACCTATCTTTTTGTCAACAAAAGTAGATCATGTCTACATAAAAGTGAATATATAGTGTGTGACCAGCTTGTTAAATTTTACAGGATTACCCTTGTTCTCAGAACACAAGTACAGGCTGAGAACATAGCATCCCACGACTTACTCTCCCAATTAGCACTGAGTAACTCTATCTCATGTTGCCCCTGGTCACTGCAGCATGCCCCTCAGTTTCCTCCTTCGACTCCCTGACCTGTGTGGAGCCTTTTGTATTTCACAATACTTTGAAGAGAGTCTACTGCTACTGTGGTTTTATGCATATAATATCACTCATGGAAGGACAAGATGAGAGATAAATCTTAGACATATTATTTCCTTACCATGTGATATAGGTCTCTTTAGCCTCCTGGCCTCCATTGACTTAACATGATGATGCTAAGTGATTACTGTTTTGGCAAGAGGTTTAAATGGAGTAAAACAAGCTGAACTCTCAAATAAAGAACCCGGTAAACTCTAGGCCTGAGATCTGGGTGTCTTTATGAGTTGTGACTTATGAACTTGTACACAACAGCAACCTTCTCAGGTGCCTTTTCTACCTGTTTCCACTGTTGCTTTTCAAAAATACTTTTCTTCCTAGGCATAAGTTTTCTCGAGCTACCCTTCAACCTGAATGAGGCAGAATTGGGATTCCTATTTGAAGTCTAGGCTTATCTTGTCAGTCCTAGCTTGCTCATTGTTAGCTGAGTGTGAGCTTTGATAAAATTCTTATAGTGGGGTTGAATAAAGCAGCAATGTAGATCAATGGCTTCTCTTGTGTTTGGCTCTGGTCTTGAAGCTTGTTTCAAGTTACACTTGACATTCTCAGAATGCAGTGCCTCTCTCTGAATAACTTTCACTCTGGTCCTTGCTCCTCATTCCTGAATGAAGTTTAGTGCTTCTGTCTTCATTAGCGGGCAAGAGAAGGTTCTTGTGAGAAACAATCTTCTTACTTTCTGCTTCCTCATCATTATGCTTCATCTCTCAGTCCCATATTTAGAATAGTGAACTCTTTTCACATAGTTTTAACTCTTCCTTTATTTACTGGTTATTATAGAGAGTGACTAGATGTGTACCAAATATGTTTTATGTTACGTCTCACCTGAGAAAACAAAGAAATGCTTTATTCCTCATCCCATAATTTTATTTTCTACACAGCATAAGCACATTCTTAATTGTATCATGAATTTAGTGGTCATTAATTGGAAGAAATCAACCATGTTTGTGACTTTCACAAGGTTGTGAATGTCACCAATTTTCTTAAATACACCAGTAAATAAAAATTACCACAGAGTAATAAAATATACAAACTGTGGATGGAGAAGAAAAAGTAAGGCTTGTACTTGTGCCATTTGCGTTTGTTACTGTGGCTTTATGTGATGTTATTTAATGCCATCATGCTGAAATAAAACTGTCATGAAACTCCAGCATGTGTATTTTTACATCAGGTGAAAGTGTCTCTCTGCCAGCTCCTTTATGCTTTCAGGTTCTTCTGAGATGGCAAGAGATTGATCATCCTAAGTCCTGAAGCCTCATGTGCTGAAGCGTTTTTTTTTTTTTTTCTTAAGACTGGGTCTTTTGTAGCCTATGCTGTCCTATAACTTCCTGTGTATATGAGTGTGACTTTGCATTATCAACCTCCTCCCTCTACTTTCCCAGTGCTGGGAATACAGGTATGCGCCACCATGTTGGGTTTTATGCAGTTTTAAGGATTGAATATTGAGCTTAGTGAATGCTAACTGTATTTCTAGCTAACATTTATACTTTGTTTCATTTTTATCAAGGTCTTACAAGGCTTATATCTTTGTGTATGTGAATGTTTGCATGTGTGTGTATGCATGTGACAGACCCCAGACTCAGGGTACTATCCTCGGGAAGGGGGGCCCCAAGAACCCAGACTCCAGGCCGTTGATGTAAAATAACATGAGAGGTTTATTTCTTCTGCAGATGGGCTACCTCCCTGCCTCGGGAAGCAAGGGAGTAGCAAGGGAGGGGCAATCTCATATCTCTTTTAAAGGGTAAGACCATAAAATCACCATAGCAACTGGGGCAACACATGATTGGTCACTTTAAAGGTCACACTATAATCGTAAGGTTGCTCACAGTGGTCATGGGGTTGCCTTAAGACGAGCTGGTCAGGGGGCTTTTACAACCGGGTGTTGGTCACCGCTATTCTGCTTGGAACTTCTGGTATTTTAATCACAGGTTCGACCAGACCATTATGTCCTATCTGAGTTGATTACGGCTATCTGGGCTGGGTCACTCTGTTTCCTGGGACAGACTTTTAGACTTTTAGTTCCTTGTTCTCATGGGGGGGTGTGTGCTCTGCTGAATACCTGAACTGAATGCCTGGGTCAAACCCTAGAACCCAGGGTCCTTCACATGTGTGCATGTGGATGCACTTAAACATGTGTATACAATCAGAGACTGACACTAGGTATTTTCCTCAAACATTCTCTATCTTATTATTTAAAATTTTTTTCTTTTTTTTTAATAATTCAAATTTAGTTATGGATATATGTATGTGCATGTAGTGACAGGTGCTGGCAAGTGTCAGAATCATTGGAACCTCTGGACCTAAACTTTAATCATCTACATGGATGATGAAAACCAAATTTAGGCCTCTGGAAGAACAGGAAGTGGTCTTAAATGCTGAGCCATCTCTTCAGCCCATCTCCATCTTAGTTTTTGAGAGAGGATCTTTTGCTGAATCTAGAGCTCATTAATTTATCTAGACTGACTGGCTCACAAGCCCCAGAGATATATATATATATATATTTAATTCTTCCCCAGCACTGGTATTACAGGTATATGCTTCTTTGCACCTGTTTTTAAATTTTTATTTTTAATGAATTAAACTATAGTGGTTTTAATTCCCCTTCCTTGTTGTGGAGTTTGGATAAGAATGGTCCCATAGGTTCACATATTGAAATTCTTGGTCATTAAGGAAAGAGTGGTGTTATTTGACAGAGCTTAGGAGACGGCCTCACTGGAGAAAAATGTGTCACTAGGGCTGGGCTTTGTGATTCCAAATGCTCAAGTTAGCCTCGTGTCTCTCTGTTCTTGATGTTGCCTGTGGATCTTGATGCAGAACTCTCACCTACCTCTCCAGCACCACATCTGCTTGCATGGTGACATGTCTCTCACCATGATCATAATGGTTTAAACCTCTGAATTCCAATGAAATGTTTTCTTTTATAAGAGTTTCCATGGTCATGGTGTCTCTTTACAGCAGTAGAACACTGACTAACATACTTGTCCTCCTTCTAATCTCCTTTCCTCATTCCATCTCAAATTCATAACCCCTTATTCTTTAATTATTACCATTACATAAATGAATAAATACATAAGTACAACCTGCTTAGTTCATCTGATGATGCTTGTTTTTATATGTTTTTGGTCCGATTACTTAGTACTAGATAATCAATTAGGGAGCTCGTCCCCGGGGAATACTAATTCTCCCTTTCGCAGTAGTAATTAAATTCCTATAGTTCTTTATCTAGGGACAGAGCCTCACAAGATATCTCCCATCCATGTTGACATATCAATTGTTATAGTCATGCTTGGTTCTACAAACCCAGCCAACTCTTCTTAGTGAACTTATGGGTCTGAGAGAAGAACCTACTACTGCTGCTTTTCTATACTAGTATAATTTTTATTTGCATTCTAAATACTTAGACACATAGGAAATTGTAGCTCTCAATCCTCAACAAAGAGGCTTCTTTTTGCAGAAGATGGAGACTGTTACAGATGGCTGAAATTGGTACCAATACAGAGAACAACGGACCCTGGGGTGGTTGTGACCCACACCTGAAACATCTACAATACAGCCTCTATAACCTAAGACCCAGGAAACGTTGCAGAAGACGGGGTGGAAAGAGTGTAAACCTCAGGAGGTCAGGAAGTCTGTTGTGAGACTGTCTTCTAGATAAGCAATCAAAATCATGACAATATAATTGTCTAAGCAAGACCTGAACAATGACAACACTCACTGACATGGCTGCCTGAAACTCCCTATATAGATGAGGCTGGCCTTGAACTCACAGGGATCAGTCTGCTTCTGTCTTCTAAGTGCTAGGATTAAAAAGTTTTGTGCTCACTTTTCTCAGATGCCCCAAACTACTATTTTTAGGCTCATCAGCACTGATTAAGTTCAACTGCTCTTGGGCACGAAAGCAATATGTACTCTCTGCTGTTTGGCTTTGTCAGCTCAACTTGTTTTTTAAGATTATCTATTATTGAATGAAGCAGGAGAAACCTTCCTTCTATTGTGCAAACATTATTCAATGCAATTGTCTTATGGGTGTTGTTTTATAGTTTTTGTTTGTGAATCAAGTAGCCATATCTATTCTTCCTTATTCAATTCTTTTCTTTTGGTGAGAGGGTCTACTGCTTTGTTTCTTTTAGGTAAATATCTGCAGGTGGAATCATTAGATTGCAGGTGAAGTGTGTTCTTAATTATGTGTGAAACCGCCTAATGCTTCCCTGAAGCAGAGTACCGAGGCTCCATGCTATCTGCTCATGTTTCCAGTGCTTGGAACAAACATCTTGATTCCAGTTTGGAGAAATTTTTACCTTCAAGTGATAGTCTGTCCTTCTCTTGCTCTGTGAACTCTCTAAGAGAGTAGTTTATTTCATCTTGGCTGTCTTTTTGTTTCATTCACTCCTTTCTATTTCTACCACTCTTCTTGTTCTGTGGAAAACCGGAATTGTGTCTTGTATACCAATTGCTCTCATAGTGAAATGATGTCTTTGGCCTTGTTACCAGCATTGTGTGTGATATTTATTCATGCATGCAATCATTTATCCCATAGGTTCTTATAGGTTCTTCTGAGAAGTTTCCATGTAGTGTGTGTATGTGTGTGTGTGTATAGATGTGTAGTTTACAAGTGGGGAGAAGTTATAATGCTTAGAGGACAGCTTATTTTTTCATTGACTAGTGAATGACTCTGATTATTAAAAGCTGTTTTACTGTGACTAGGAAGTTATGGCTATCAAATTGGCTATGTAGTCTTTGTTTTATTGTTGTTTATATAGTGAAAATCCAGGGAAAGTTAATAAGAAGTTGCACAAAGCTGCTATTGTTTCATAAGACAGGAAGGAATAAACAAGAGAAATTGATATGGATTATTTAATACTTATGCCACAAAACATCATTATCCCAGAAAGCAAGTGTAGGATGGTGTTACTGAAAAGAAAGAAAGGAATATCATTACTACAGTATTTCATTTCTTTTGTGGGAAAATATTTTATCTTTAATTCATCAAGGATCATGACTCTGTCTCCTGGGGAGCTGAACTAAGTATGGAGGTTTCTCCTGACTGGCAGTGGATATTGTGGATTATGGAAAGAGAAAATAAATCATATCTAAATGATGTATGCTGAGCAAGGGAAAAGAAAAATTCACTTATTATAATTTCCATGTATCCTTGAAGAAACAAGTTTCAGAATAAGAAAATATTTTAATTAGTCTATTGCTCAAAATCCATCACGTTTCTTCTTTTCCTCTGTAATTCTGAGCCAGGAGAGAAGAGTTATTACTTAGTAATTAGTAAAGCTGATATTTAATGAGAAAGCAGTTCTAAAAACTGGAGAGGTTTTAAACATCTCAGCATGAAAAAGTTGAAATATTAAAGGCAACAGCTGCCTGTAAACGATTGCTGTTAGTTGAAATTTACATATTAAAGAGCAGGAAACTTCTAAGATTTCTTCCTTTTTAACATTTTAATGCTCAAGCTGTAAGATAATATAGCACTTTAGTTTCGTGACTTTTGAGTTTTATTTTTCAGGAATATTCCAGAGGCAGCTGAGTAAACTTACAATGTGTACCAAAAACACCTTACGAAAATATATATGCTACATCATTCCTAGAGAATGTGGTAGCTTTTTCTCAGAACATATAATCATATGCCCTTCTTTGACTTTCACTGTCTCTGTTAGAGGATGGTTAATGGAATCATGGAACAGTTTCTAAGTATCCTTTAAGTGAACTGGAGAAAGAATGGCTTGGGGCTGGAGTATCAACACTGTGTAGGGATTGTAAATTCAGTGAATATTTGTAGTGTCCAGAGTGTTGTAGAGAAAAAATGGAAAATATGCAATCTGACCTCTGGTTTAGAGGAATTTTAGATCTGGATATTGCTTTGGAAGAGCAGAGTGGTACATTTGCATATTAACATAAGTAAAGGCAAGTTTCATTATGGCAGGGGAGCCTTGAAATAATGTGAAAGAGTCCCTAAGTGTGATTTTATTATGACCGTAACTTGCTTTACACAATGAACCTTGGTAAAAATGTTTTCCAGATCAGAGGTTTTATCTGAGGTCACTGCTAGAAGGTATAGGTATATTGTTATTATATTAAAAGATAGCCTATTTTTTATTACATAATTTTGGAAAATACTGCATAGCAAGAGAGAATATAAATAATTTATAATCTCAAAGAACAGAAAGAATCACCAGTCACTCTGTCCATTATCTATGTTGGCATATGGATGTGTGTTTATGTATGTATGAACATCTGATATATTAATTTCTTCAAATAGAATCATATGCCTTTGTAACTTGCTTTGAAAAACCTTGACAATATATTACAAATATATTATGTTATAGAATTAAAAATAACATAGTTTCAAGTAGCTAAATTAAAACAAAAATAGCAGAGTATTAACCAGTTTTAAAGATGAGGAAATAGATGCAGATAGGTCAGTCATCTTGCTCCAGAAAACTTGTACTAAATTACTAGAGATATTTTCTTTAAGAAATTTCATAGCTGAATATTGCCTATATCGACACCAAATTGCTAAAGGTGTAGTTATGTAACTTTAAATTCCTTACAATATAAATTATCAATCTTTTAATTACATTAGGAAAATGGTGATTTCTCATGCCTTTCAATGATTTTTTTCAGCTCTTCTTTAGAAATCCTTTCTTGCTTTCTTGAATGCTAAATGTTTCTATGAGAGTAATATGACTTTGTGATAGAGATAAAATTAGGTTTTTATTCTCTTTACCTCCTCCGACTCCTCCACCACCCCACAGTACTTCACAGTCTCCACAGCCACAAAAAAAGATGACTCTTTAGTGATCTTGTTAGTAGCTAGAAGAAACTTTTTTCTTCTTTTTCTGAGTGAATAAAAATAAAACATTCTTTAAAAAAATAAAGAAAGAAAGGGTTAAAACAAGAGACCAGGATTATTGATAAGAAATGGTATGTTTCTTTTATTATTATAAATTGTCCAAAGAATGATTATATTTTGTTGTATAATCTTTGGTTCCTATTTGTAGGTTTTGAATTATCTTTTAGACTGATATATGTTGGCATGAAGTAACTTATTTACTGTTTTTTTTTTTGTTTTTTTAATATTTACTTTTTGAGAATTTCATTCAATATATTTTGATCATATTCTTTAACCTCTGGAATTTCTCCCAGATACTGTCATTTTCCTTATCCACCAACTTCCTGCTCTTCCTCTCTTAAACAACAAACAAGTAAACAAGCCAAACCAAATTGAAAACAAAGTACACACACACACACACACACACACACACACACACACACACACAGTCTGATTTGTGCTAGTTAACTATTCCTGAGCATGGGACCTGTCCTGAAGTGTGGTTGTGTGAGTCTGTGTTCTATTGCTGTGAAGAGACACTCTGACCACAGAAACTCCTATAAAAGAAAGCCTTTAATTGGGGCTTGTTTACAGTTTTAGAGGTTTATTTCAATATCAGCATGATGGCTTACAGTCAGGCCCATTGCTGGAGGACCTGCAAATTTTACATCCATATTTGTAGGCAGTGGGAAGAGAGAGACATTGGGCCTGGTTTGAGCATTTGAAACCTGAAAACCTATCCCCATTGACACACTTGCTCCAACAAAACCACACTTTCTAATTTCTGCTATGTATCTCCATTCCCCAATGACCAAGCATTCAAATATATGAACCCATGGGGGAAATTCCTACTGTGGCTGATATACCTGCTGTCACTGTATGGAAGAAAACTAATTTCCCCTCTCCTAGAAGCAAATAGCTTTTTGGCTAGTTCTGGGACTTTGTGTCTAGTTCCTTTACTCCATGTTTCAGTTTTGCCTTGCTTAGGCTTGTGAAGATCTTGTAGGTGCTGTCCCACATATCAAGTTTCAACAAACAGGAAAATTGAAGTAACATCTTGCTTTTAAAAATAAATGTCTTTTGACTTTTACTTGAAAATAAGAAATTTTCCTTTTATAGTTAGGAAAATGTTTAGAATTATTAATTTTAATTTTATTTTATTTTATATGTGTGAATGTTTGCTCAAATGTATGTCTGTTTACAGCTTCTCTGGTGCCCCTTGACGCCAGTCAAAGGTTTGTATCCTTGGAACTGTACTGATGGTTAAGAACTGCTATATAAGTGCTCTGAATGGAACCCAGATCCCCTAGAAGAGCATCTATTGCTCTTAACCTCTGAGTCAACTTTCTGGCCCCTACAAAATGTTTTTAAAGAAGTAAGTTTGTAATAGTGGTTTTGACATATAATATTGGATGTAGAAAATGAGTGTTGACAGAGTCAGTAGCCATAAGGACAAAGATTGTTTACTTTGAAAATTGCATACAACTTCATTCCACTTGGAATTTCTAAGGAAATGTTTTGATCTATTTGAATGCATTCGGTTAAAAATGATAATACATTTTCATTTCTTTTCTTTCAGAAGCATTTATAAAATTGTAAGTCAATTTTTCACTCGAATGACATTGAAGTACTTTATACCTTCCAGGAGGCAATTTATTCATAGCTAAATTATTTCTTAAATATCAAACTTTGATTTTCACTTTTTACTTATCAGTTGATAAAAGAGTTGATAAACTTATTTAAAAAAACACCATAGCTGGTACAGCTTGACATTTCATAATAGTTTTCAATCTTTTCAATTAGAAGTAATACAAATTATATTTTTTCTGATAAAACTATTGAAGAAACTGACATTGTACTTAATAATTTAAATAGTTTTTTAGTTTTGTTTTTCTTTAGATGTGGGGAGAGCTGTCACAAATAGACTGATGGTGAGGCGCATGATGGTTGCTTGGCTTTCCTTCCTGGAGATCTTTGATCCTTGTGTACACTTGCTCCTTTTAAGTGATTTTAAAGAATGAACTTGTTTGCTTTACTTATGAAACTTCAGTTCATGGAATGGGGAGTCCTTATGGGATGCTATATGAAGATAGTCACTGATACTTTATTAAAAGTTTGAATGTTTGGGGTTTGGATTCTCTTTCTTCTTCAGCTATAAGTTTGAAAGCAATTTAAGAACTGAACAGAAATCTGCAGGGACTTTCCAGCTTGTTGACTCACCAATAATGTTTTGAAAAACCTCATTCTTATTAAACACTACAGTTTTTCATTAGATTTCAATAGCCCTTTTTCTGTCTGACACTTTGTATGTAACTGATTTGTACAACTGGAACACTACATTTCACTGCAGCTTAATATTAATTGTCTATCTTAGCACAGCCAAATAGCATTTAAAGCAATGCTTTGAAGAGCATTGCCATGAAGAACAGCCTTTTCAGTGGTGCAGAGAAATCATTTTGAACTGACATTAATTCTTTAATGAAATTCTGTTGGGGAACCTTGTAATGCTTTATTTTTTTTCCCTTTTGGGAAAAAAGACTTCTAAGTTTTTATTTTTTGACATTTTTAAGTCACATATATACTTTTAGATTTCTCTGTTTAATTTGACATAACCTGATGTTTTAACACCATATAGATTAACATACAGTTTTTAACCACAGTCTTTCTGAAAGCTTTGCTGGACATTTGTGCTGTGACCATCATATGTCCTACAGATTTCTCACCAGCAACTTGTCTTAAAGTCATAACTTTTCTCATGTATTTTAATTTCTTGACCCTGTACATTCCACATTTGGTTATACTTTTAAGTCAATTGAGAGATGCATTTAATTTTATTTTAATTTGAGAGAAGTTTATTGTTTAGAAGTTAACTTTCAAAAATAGAATTGAAGGTGGCTACACAGCTTAGTGGTAGAGCCACTGTCTAGCATTCACAAGGCCCTGGGGGCCAATCCCTAGCACCAAAACAAACACCAGATAATTTTAAGTTGTCAGATTAAGTGAATAAAAGAAATGAATGGTATAATTTTTCTGTGTGTCTTTCCCCAGTTGGTCCTCTAGTCTTCCATAAAGTCAGACTATTTATTATTATCTTTGGAATGTCTATGGGCTTTCTAGGCCTTCTGTCAACATTCTAGTCCAGCAGTAACTTCACTGAATGTATCTTCATTACTAGTAGATTTGGTCAATGGTTCTCTAACAGTGCCAAGATAGCAATATTTTAAATATTTTTCTTTTAAATTAAGTTTTGTATGATATTATAGCCATCTGTGTGGCATTCTGCTCTACATGGTATTGCCTGGGATTTCTTAGTTGGGTTTGTTTACTTACACTGAAGTCAAAGAAGTCACATGCTGGATGTCCACCAGAGGTAACTTAGCCTCTTTTTTCTTTTCTAATAATGTCTGTGTGGCCTTAGTTTTAAATATCACTTTTTTGTGTTGGTCAGAACAGGTCACCAGTTTCGAAGTGATGGAAATATGCTCTATCTCTGATGAAAGGATCAGAAAATACAATTCTAGTGTGTTTTAGATACATGCCCTCATTAGATCTGTAACTTGCAATTCTAAGGGGACAATGGTTCTGTACAGATGATAGTAGAAACACAGCAACAAAAAAACTGTGGATGTCAGATTTAGCAAAAGTTAAAAAGTTTTGCACCGTCAAAAAAAGATAAGCTACAGAATGAGAAAGAATAGTTGATGATTATGTATTGGACAAGAGACTTTTATCCAGAAAAAATAATCTTTTACAACTTAACAAATAAATGAATAACTTAGTTAAAAAATTAGCAAAATCATAAATAGTTATTACAGCACAAAAATTATACTAATACCAACTAAACACTTAAAAAGATGTTCATTATTAATGACTAAAAAGATATAAATAACTAGAAGCCACAAAAAGGTAGCACTTTATATACATAAAAAAATACTAAGTAGGATCTCAAGAAATTGGAATTCTTGTACAATAATAGTGTAAATGCAGAATGGTATAGATGTGTGTAAAACAGCTTGTCAGTTACTTAAAATTTTAAACGCAGAGGGGCCATGTCACTTAGCAATTATACTTCTTTATATGTATGCCCCAAAGAATTGAAAACAGACATTAAGCAAAAAATGGCACACAGATACTCAAGCTGTACTATTCACAAAATCAAAACATAGAAATAACCAAACCATTCAGTAACTGATGAAGGGACATATAGAAGAATATTACTCAGCCACATAAAGAAATAAAATAATAATATGTACTTCAGCATGAACGTTGAGGACATGATGACAAGAGAAAGAATCCATACCCAAAGACCTTATGTTGTGGCCTGAAAGGAAATGGTCCCTAAAGGGAGTGGCACTATTAGGAAGTGTGGCTTTGTTAGAGTAGGGGTAGCCTTATTAGAGGAAGACTGTGCTTGTGAGGGAGGACTTTGAAGTCTCCTATGCTGAAGTTACTGATCAGTGTCTCAGACACTACCTGTTGCCTTTGAGTTGAGATGAGGGACTCTCAGTTCCTTCTCTAGCACCATGCCTGCTTGAACACTACCATGTCACATTATGATGATAATGGACTTAACCTCTGAAACTGTAAACCAGCCCCAATTAAATGTTGTTTCTTTATAGGAGTTGTCATGGTCATGGTGTCTCTTCACAGCAAGAGACATCCTAACTACAACACTTGGTTTGTTGGTTGACCATTTGCATAAAATATTCAGAATAGACAACAAAGAGAAAGTGAGTTAGCAAATACCTGGGATTGGAGGAGGGGAAAAATAAGGTTGATTGCTTATTAGTTAGGAAGTTTTCATTTTTATTGGTCAATGCTAAGGCTTGGCAGTGACAAATAGGAGTGCTTAAGCCATCTGTGCCCTCAGCATCATTTTCTAAAGCACTTTCTCCTTTTTTTTTTTTTTTTTTTTAAAAAAAATTTAAGTATACTTTTATTAAAATGTATTGTTTTCATTTGATACATTCTGTTTGTAGCTTTCTCCTACCATTTGCTCTTAGATCCTCCCCAACCCCCCAGCCACATAAATTCCCATCTATTCCTTCTCTCCCTCTCATTTTAATACAAACATACTTCTTAAAAATAAAAAAAGATAAAAATAAATCTCAGCAAAAACCAGTAAGATGGAACAAAGTAACAGAAGACAAAGAGCCCATGGAAAGCATATGAAACACACATAGATGCAGAGACACACATGGACAGCTCATAAAAATACATCAGAAACCATAATAGTCTATATGCAATGGCAGAGAGCTCTCTTCAATGGCATCAGAGCTGATGTGGGTGTGACTACCAGACTGCAGCTCCCAGATTGCCTGGGAGGCCATTAGACTCTGCATCCCCACCTCCTCCCACCCATAACCACTGAAGAACACAGCTAGTATTGCAATACCTGCAAGCATCTATCAGACTAGCACCAGCAATACAGTTTTTGTTTTTGTTTTTTTTTTGGGGGGGGGCTCAGAATATGTTTTTATTTAATTTGTGGATCCGAGATTATATGTAAGTATTATATATAATCATATATTTATTTTATTATTTTTATTATTAATAAAGTCACGTTTTTTTATCTGTGCATATCCACCCTTGCTAGGGAGGAGACAAAGAGATATGGAGAAGAGAGAGTGACTGGAAGGGGTAGGAGGAGGAAGGGAGCTTGAACAAGGATATACACTTTCTCTCTCTTTTAAGGCACAAAACTTACAACCTTTAGCTAAGATTCTGCTTAGCACTTGAGATCAAGAACTCATCCAGGGAAAACCTTTGTCCTAACTCTGGTGCTCCAGTGAATGAACACTTGTGTGGCCCTCAACTAACCCTAGAATACAAATTAGGCCCAGACTAGCATCTTTGCTGTCTATGTTCCTGGCCTGTGGAACATATTGATCTTCCTCCAGTTAACAGCAGAGAGTACCTTCCTGTCAGACACCAGCTATCCATCTCAATGGGAAATTACCTGTCTGATACATTTTGTCTTCAGTGTAGTGGAGACAAATGATGTTCTACAGAGAAAAGCTAAGTAAGTAGACTGCAACACTTTTAGTAATGAAATTTTCTTTTTTTTATTCTTTATTCTTTTTTTGTAATGACATTTTCTAATCAAATAAAATTCTGCACTGAACTCTAATATTTAAAGTAGCTGTTTATTTGTATAATTTTAGTTAGATTCATGCTCATAGAAAATAATGTTTAGATATTTTCTCCCACTCTTCAGTGGGTAGTCATAATCAGTTGTAGCCACATCAGTCTGGATAGTTAATCTGCTTCTGTGTTTTGATCTTAGTTGAATAAAATTAGGACAAATTTAGATCACAAAGGAAATTAATCTTAAATAGTAGAAGTTAGGTAATGGTTGACTGGAGCTCTTTGAGATTCTAAAATAGACATATTGAGAAAATATTTTGTAACAGTAATTTTTTTAAACAATGGCTTTAAAAATTTTAAATTATTTTTGAGAATTTTATACATTAGACATGTATTTACATAATTTCCTCCATTCTTCTCCACGCTCTTGTAATAAAAAGTTTGTGGCCTAGACTTTCTGGACTAGCCCTGAGGATCAGACTTACTCTTAACACCGTTGCCGCTTAGCCCCAAATAATCACACAAAAGCTTGTGTTCATTTAATGCCAATTAGCCTGTGGCTCAGACATTTTGGTAGCTAGCTCTTCCTCTTAAACTAATCCATGATTCTTATCTTGTTTAGCCATGTGGCTTGGTACTTTTTCTCAGAGCAGCATTTTGACTTCTTTCCTCTGTGTCTGCTGACATCTCTGAGTTTGATTAGTCTGGTACCACCACCCATACTTCCTGTCTGCCTTCTGGCTAATCAATATTTTATTAAACCAGTAGAGGAACAAATATTTACAATTTGCCAGAACATAATCCCATGACACCCTATAATTCCTCCTGTGTCCCCCACCTCTCAAATTTATGACCTCAACACAAGTGAGATCATACTCCCCCCTCTTCAAACCATCTAAAGAGTCTATTTAGTATTGCTTATATCTATGTGTTTTAAGGGCTGACCCATGTGTACAAAGTAACCAATTTGGCTGCACCTTCCCATGGAAGACTAGACTAATTCACCCTCTCTCAGCAGTTACTACTTTCCATAGCTTTTTAAGGAGCTCAATGAGAATTTTGCCACTAATGTTAGCATGTCGATCAGTGTTGGCATTGTCCAAGTCTTTATTTTGGCTGCCACTCTGCATAGGTACCATAGATGAGGCTTCCCTGTTATTTCTAGGATAGACACAATCTTGTAACATATTTCCTGCTTCTCTAGTTCTTACAATCTTCCTGTGTACTTTTATATGATATTCCCTGGGCCTTGGATATGGAGATTGTGTTGTAAATGTGTCGGTTGGGGCTGGGAACTTTACTACCAGTTTCTCTCCATATTTTGACCAGCAGTGGCTTTTTGTAATGGTCTCTATTTGTTGCAAATAGAAGTCTCTTAAGTCCAATTGGACTGCTGTTAGTTATATTCAAGATATGAGTGCCACTATTGCCATTTAAGACATTTTTGTGGTGTCACAGCTGGATTGGGCTATTGATTGGTTCTTTTCTTTGACAGCTTTGATAGTGCCTTCCTATACTATTAAAGCTAATCTTCAGGGAGAAATATTTCAGGTCTGAGCTAGCTCATATCTTTTGAATCCTGTGACTGAAATCTTCTGTATCTTTAGCAATAGGAATCTAATTTAAGTTTCTAAGATGCAACTAAGGGCAAAAACAATAGACTCTATTACTTTGAGTATCTCTTAAATTCTTCAGACCAGCAACTCAAAAGGAGATTCTCATACTTGGTCCTGGGGTTTCTTCTAGATAGTCTATGGTTCCTGGGGTAAACATCTTTCCAATTAACATAACTATATTGAAACTCTCTATCTCTGTTTTATCTCTCTCCCCCTCTTCCTCCCTCCATCCTCCTCTTCCTCTGCCCTTTCTTGTCCCTCACAACTAAACCTGGCCTTAAACTCATTATATAGTCAAGGATGACCTTAAACTTCTGATCTTCTGCCTCCACCTGCTAAGATTCTAGTCACGTGTCATCATATCTTACACCCAGCTTATGCATTGCTTAGGATCAAACACTTAGGATCAGGTATACTAGGCAAACTAGCCTTCTGTTTTTACCAATATTCCATTGCTATGAAGAGACACCATAATTATGACAAATCTTATAAAGAAAAGCATTTAATTAAAGGCTTTCTTGAAGTTTCAGTGGTTTAGTCCATTATCAGCATGGTGGGAAGTATGACAGCACACTGGCAGACAGGGTGCTTGGGAAGGAGCTAAGAGTTCTACACTCTGATTCATAGGCAGAAGGAAAAAAGAACCTTTACTCCTGGATTGAGCATTTGAAACCCCAAAGTCCAACCCCAGTAACATACTTTCTCCAACATGGCCATGCCTCCCAATTCTTTCAGCTAGTGCTATCTCCTAAGTATTTAAATATGTGAACTTATGGGGACCATTTTTATTAAAACCATCACACATTCTCTCTGCTGATGTATACTTCTGACTGAAATGTCTCTTGGTAAAAAGAAGTTTCTTCCTTCCTTTTTTCCTTTAAGTCTGTTTCTTTTTGTTTATCTGAGAGAGAGAGAAATAAAGGGTGTAGAGTTGGATGGGTGGGATGATGATGAAGATCTTGGAGGAAATGGGAGAGGGAAGGCAATGTTCAGAACATAGTGTATAAAACAATTTTTTTGACTAATAAATTTTGATATGGTTTCTACACTTCAAAAAAAAAAAAAAAGAGAACTGCTGTGTTGTAGTTGGTTAGAGAGACTCAGCCACCTTTCTAAGAGAAGAATCTTATTTCTGTCAGTAATTAATGAGATTACATCTAAAGATTAGACAAGTATTCTCAATATTCAGAGGAGCAGCTATAAGGAAAGACAAATAAAAAACCCATTTATTTACTTTAATTCATTTATCTGTGAGTTTGTAAGTATATGTGAGTGCAGATGTTAATGGCATCCAGAAGAGGGTGTTGGATTACTCTGGAACTGGAGTTATAGGTAGGTGTAAGCTTAATGTGGGTGCAGGGAATTGAATTGCTATGGCCCACATGTGGCAGACAGGGGACAATTTGAAGGAGTAAGTTCTCTTCTATTGGGTGGATTCTGGTGATGACTGAAGTCTGAGTCTCAGGTTTGGCATCAGGTAACCTTATAAATGCACCATCTCACCAGTCCTGTTTTTCTTTTTGCCATTTTTTTTATGTCATCACTGTTGCAGATTTGTGTTTGGCTCTTCTGCTATGTATTTTTCTGGGAAAGTAATGTCAAAGCTCTAGGTTTGAGTATAGGGTTGTTAATCTTGTTTATCAGGGCTTGTACTGCCTTTGTCCAGCTTTGCTTAATATAGCTCAGCATCTCTTTAGTGCCTCCCTCCTTTTTATTCTTCTAGTGTTGTGGTGAAAATGAGACAGTGTGTGCAGGTGAACAAAGAAAATTGTGGAGACCATTCTGTTTTTAAATCATTCAGCAGGTTTGGTGGTTTGCATGATTCCTTTGTCCTCTGCATTCATCCTTTCTAATTTCAACAGCAATCTACACCACTCCATCTGCAGGGTGGTTGTTTGTCTGTTGTGTGCGGCCATTACAGTATGCTAGATGCTTATTGGCTGGAGTGGTTCATAATATAATCTCAGCACTCAAGATGCTGAGAAAGGAGGATTACAAGTTTGAGGCTAGCCAATGAATCAGCCAAAACAGTCAATCAGTCTATCAAGCAAACAAATAAAAAGAAACTGGGAAATTCCTAAGGAAATTTCTCACAGAATCCTAAAGATCCAATGTGAAGGTGCCAGCATATGTCAAGGGCTTTCTTGCTATGTTATTTGATGGCAGATGCATGCACACACACAAGCAAGACAGGGAGAGAAAGAGAGAGAGAGAGAGAGAGAGAGAGAGAGAGAGAGAGAGAGAGAGAGAGAGAGAGACCTAGTAGAACCTAGTGTATTTTTATAATAAATAATGTCACTCCTATAATCATGATCCTATACCTGTGGTAGCAACATTAGGCCATACATAAGGGCATAGTCTTCCTGACCAGTCATTTTATGAACATCCCAATTTTAGGCACTTTTTTAGCCAGTGGAATTTGGTGAAGTCATCAAATTGCAGTACCTCATCACTTCAGTTTTGTGAATTTGCAGAGTTATCAATATGCAGTCTGTTAAATTTTTTTGCTGTTATTTTGGCAAACATGAGAGTCATAGTTCTGAGCTATGATCACATGCAAGGAATACATTTTTTACAAATGTTTTTTAGATTTATTTATTTTACATGTATGATTGTTTTTCTGAGTGTATGTATGTATATATGTATATGTGTATCTTGTGTTTGAGGACACAGACAGAATTGGATCCCTGGCAACTGAATTTAAAAAGCTGTACCACCATGTGGGTGCTGGGACTGAACCCTGGTTCTCTGTGAGGGCAGCAAGTCCTCTAATCCTCTAAACCATTTGTTCCTCTAAGAGATAAAGTTTTTAAGTAAATAAAATACTGAAGTGACTCAAGGGAAATATGTGAAGATAAAGACTGAAGAACACTTGGCAGAACCAGAGAGGGGTAAGTTTAGAAAGTATATATGAGCAACGTAATTAAGAAAATATACTGAGCAAAGAAATTTCACTCATTTAGTTATTTTCAACATTATCAGATGTTCGTTGTATTAAACAGTATCTGCTTTGATTATCTTTAACAACTGAATCTTCCAATGTGTGACTGCTCAGGTCTGTGATGCCAGCACCCAGGAAGCTAAAACAGAAAAACTACAGGTCTCAGGACTATCTTGGCTACTAAAGGAGAGTCCTCTGCCTTTAAAATCTTGTCTATTATGAGGAAAATGAGGCACAAATATTTTGAGTGTCTTGCCCACAGTCATAGAACTAACAGATGCTGGAACCAAGGCTTCAACCCAGGAAATCTGATTCCAGAGCCTGTCCTCTTTATATAAACAAAACAAGGCTGTTACTTCTTCAGATATTAAAAGAATTACAATTGAACAAAGAGAGAACATGCTGCATGGAATAGTTCAATAGTGCATGATCCTATAATAGGTTATGAAAGGAGAAACATTCTCATGTTGATGAAAGGAAAAAGAAAGAAAATCCTGTGAGGATATGAGAGCACCCTGACCGTCTGGCCCAGGCACAGACTTCTAAGAGCTGTATGGAACTGTATTTAAGGCTGACAGAAATAAACCTGTCCATCTTCTCTCCCCTTTCTTGTGCGTACCCTTAGACTTTTTTATTATTCAGCAATAACTCCAGCTCTTGGACTCTGAGAAGTTCACTGATAGCATTTGATCACTGAGAAATGATGCTTCTCATTTCAAATGATATCCTCCCATTGTTATGTGGGCAACGGTGCTAAAGACATTCATTGCCTTTGCTGGAGGAATAAGGCAGCTTAAAAATAACCCATGTTGAGATTAGAGGAGTTTTTTGTATAAAGATAGCCTTGGAGAGGAGGAGAGAGTGAGTGCAGGGCACAGCCACCTGGATTGTATGTGATGATTGACAGTTTTCAACTGTGCTGGGGATGTGTGTGGTAATTTATTTTATACAGAAATTAGCTATAGACAAGAAAAGCTTTATATCAGTGTGAGGTACACCGGATTGTTATTTAAATATATCTGCTGTTAGCAAACTGGACAAAGCTTCTAAATATAATATATATAATATTTAGAGAAAGCAGTGGCCATGAATTCTCTTCCTTGACCTGTGAAGGATGGTAGTGAGGAATGAGGGGGCAGTAGTGGGTGGGAGATGTAGGATTTCCACTAAAAGAATTTTACATTCAAAGTATAAGAAGAAAGAATCTAAATCATACAATGGAATCCCAGAGTACTGATGTATTCTGGCAGAACTGTGTACATTAATGATAATGCTTAAATGGACATGCTAAAGACACATAGCAGCCAATACATTGAAAAGGAATATGCTGGAAGATGCTTACTAAAAGCTGTTGTGTAACCAATGAACAGCTTGGGATCTGAAACACCTTGGACTGGCACCTTGGAGCCCATTCCCTCCAGAGGAACACCTTGATGTTGGGATAAGGAAAGTGAATCTACCTGGAGTGGATGCTGAACTAAGCCACCTTGGGACTTTGGGACCTCCTGCCCTTGTTGGGAAGGAGATAAGGAGAAGGAGAAAAGAGAGAGTGACAGGGAGGGTCAAGAGGGAGAAGGAGAAGGGAGTTTGAATAAGGGGATATATGGATAAAAAAAAATGAGACTTTATTCATAATAAAAAAAAGGAAAAAAAAAGCTGTTGTGTATCTTCATACGAGCTGTGCTTTGTGTGTGCACTGCATGGTTGGGAGGCAGGGATTCATAAGCATCTCCTATAAGCCCAGCGACACCCATGTGTGCACTGCATGGTTGGGAGGCAGGGATTCATAAGCATCTCCTATAAGCCCAGCGACACCCATGTGTGCACAAAGCTTATTGCGTGTACAGAAATAACAGAATATAAGGTGTTTGGAATTATTGTCCCTTATTTAAGTTTATAATTTAAAATATTTGAGTGCACTGGATTGTAACAGGATACCATTTTGTTGAAGATAAAATGATCTCCAGCCAGGCTGATAAAAATGGAGGCAGAATGAACTTCAGTTCAAATCCAAATCTGTGTCTGCTTCCCTAGCCCTCCCAGTAGACAAGCAGACTGCTCTCAGAGGCAGTATGAATTGCAAAGTCCTGCTGGCAGCTTTTGCTTCAATGTTTTTCTTAATACGGGGGAGAGAATAGGCTCTCCACTGACTCTAAGTTGTGCAAGCTCAGGCAGGGTAGGGTGCTGGTGTCCTGGCTGCTGAGGCCACGTGCTTTTACCGTGCCTTTTATTTCAACACTGAAACACTCCAGAGAAAAGGGTCTGTCTCTCTACCTTTTAATGTTGCTCAATCATTTCTTTTCACTTCTTGCTTCAGTGAGCACAGTATGTGGCTTGTTGAGAATCTATTAAACAGAAAACCCTTCGCTATTTTATGGATGGATTTTGGAGAAATCTGTAGTCAATGCATGTTTCTCAATTCCTTCATAGCTGCTCTGATTCTTTTCATTTTGGAGAGGGCATGCAAAAATTGGTTCCTAATTTTTAATTTAACAAGTGACAGAACATTCCGACATTAGCAAATGAAGGGAAATGTTTTATACGGCACCAGTGACTTGTGTTAGGAGCAAGGCTTTCTGTCGTGGTCAGTACCGAGTAGACTTTGAGAATCAAATAGCAGTATTATTAGAAGCCAAGGGCATTTTTGTTGAGCCCTTCTAGGAAATGAGATCATCTGGGCACAGTGCTGTGTAGAGATTACAGCAGTTCTCTGCTCTTCGTGTTGAAAATGCTCTTCTTCCTTCTGTCTCCTCATCCTCTCTTTGGTTTAATGTATATGAACTTTTTACCTTGTAGTTACAATTTTATGTACTCTCTTGCATTTAGCTTATTTCATTCTATTTTCTAAGGCTATACAGTGTTTTGCCTGCATCTCTGCTATGGTTTGAATGTTGTTTATCCCCTGAAGATTCTTGTGACGGTGAATGGTCCCCAGTCTATAAATGGTAGGCAGTAGTGGGCAGGTGAGAGGTGGTCCTGGTGATCCTTAGATTGTTGCAGGTGTGCCCTCAGAAGAGATAAAGTGTGTTCATAGGTTCCCGAGTTAGTTGTTACTAGAGGGAAGGCCCCTCTGGAAAGACCCCAGCTTCCTGCAACTTGAGCATTTGTTTTCACATATGCTCCTGTCGTCATGGTGATAGCCTTTGGCATGAGGACCTTGACACAGCTGAGCTGATGCTGGTGCTAGGCCTTGAGCCTCCAAAATTGTAAGCTAAATATAACCCTCCTCATTCTTATTTTAACTGACAATTCTATATGTGTATAGACAATTCTATATGTATACCCACCCCTTCTCTCAAGAACCATTAACTACCAGTCATTCCTCAGGGAGGGGTGGGCATCATGAACCCCTTCCTTATTATGATGGGGTGTTGACAGTCCAATATTTTGCTGGTATTCTTCTCATATTGGCTATGAATCTGTGAGAACAACTGCTATGCCGTAATTATAAAACAACATTCTCTAACATTCTTCCTCATCTTACTGCCTTTTCATTCTTTCATTTTCTTCCAGTATGTTCCGTTGACCTTGAAATGGGAGGTGCTGTAGAAATCTCATTTAGGGCTGAATACTCAACAATGACATATTCTTTTCACTTTGACCAGCTTTGAGTCTCTGCATTAATTACCATCTACTGCAAAAGAATATATTGTATACATGCATATAAATTCTCAAAGGTTGAATCCATTAAAAAGTAAGAGAGTTCTCTAGCCAAGGCTGAGAGTAGCACCAACCTGTAGATACAAACATAAAACATTTGCCTATATGTCAGTTTAACAAAACAGCAGTAACATGTCTTCTTCTATATGCACTTGGCTTCAGATATCTCATTATAGTAATAAAGCATTTAAATATTTAATATAATGTTCTGAAACACAATGAGTAAATGGTTGCAAGAAATCTACCAGAGAAGGTGTTAGTGGCTTATGAATAGTTCACTGAAGGGGGCTAATTCTTATGGTATGGTAGTGGTTATGTATTCAGTGACTGTATATGTCACATACTTCAATTTTCTCATATAGAATTTTATTTAGGGAACAGAGTATAATCTTTTAGCTGGCTTGCAAATGTTCACAACAAATGTTCTCTCTCTAAAAAAATAAAATCTTTGGAAATAAACATACAGTAATTCAGACAAGTTTTTCAACCAGAAGCTTAAATGCTACAGGCGATGTGAACAGCAAACACAAGTGGAGACATGGAAATTGACAGAGAGAGAGAGAGAGAGAGAGAGAGAGAGAGAGAGAGAGAGAGAGAAAGAGAGAGAGAGAGAGAGAGAGAGAGAGTCAGTCTAGACCCGCTGCCTGGCTGGGTGAGACTCATGCTTTGTCCTGTTTGATTTCTTGCAGCAAGATTGTTTCATTGGGCAATACAGCTCTCTCTCTTCCGGTCCCTTGGAAACAGACCTCTCAGCTGCAGGTCCCATTTTCAGCAAGAAGAACTCTCATCTTATTTAACCAATCTTTCAGTAAGTGGCTGAGTTGAGGAAGTTATTGCTTTCTGTGGTCTAAATTGCCTAACACAAAGTCATTTTGCCTAACTCCTAGGACCCCTGTGGAAAAACCCCACTTGGTTACTGGGCCTGTGAACCAAATAAGAAGCTTGCTAGTTTCCTTCACAATCAGAACTAGTCTAAGATCTTCACGTTGATCACCTTAGCTAAATGAGGAGTTTGTTGCAGCAAGAAAACAACTCATTTGACTGTTTGCAGGTACTATTCAAAAGCTTTTTCATCTGGATACAATTCTTTTGTAAAAGCTAAAAACTCATAAATATTTCATTGTGTCAGTCTCATCAAATACTTAAGAGGATTGGGCAAACCATTATCCTTTTAAAACATAGGATTGCTACTGTTTAGCAGGATCAATTAAGGCTTCTGAGACCCACGCACGGATAGCTGTCTGAGGAGCGTGCAAAAGGCCCCGTTGCATGATCCTGAAGCACATAATGATTATACCTTTCACTTGTGTGGGACATTTTACAGGTAATTCACTATTAATAAGCATTTACTAAGACAACTATAAGTACATTCTGTTTTACAGTTGTAAATAAGCTACTCATTCCACACAAGAAGGCTTATTATCTCTTTTATGTGGAAGAGGCAACAGAGGCAAAGATTGAGGCTTAATTGTAGCTCTGTCTTTCTGATTGGTAAATAGCAAATGAATAAATGCTCTGAAGAGATTATAATTTTGATGTCTAAGGCATATCTCTAATAATTCTCAGTTCTTTATCATATCAGCAAAATGGATATTTATAGGAAGGAAGATGCAATTTCTGCCCATAATGACTTTAAAACGTCTTTAAAACCAAGTCTCTAATACTTTTTCATCAAGAGATGGGATCTTTGTCCCATTCCCTTGGTTTGAGCTTTGTTTCTGTTGGCCAACAGGGTACAGTTAAAAGCACACCTCGCTCATCTGTGACCCAGGATTCAAACAACTATCAGCTTCCACTCGCTTTCTCTTAGGATGCCTGCTGTAGGGGCCCAGGCTCCATGCCAGAGCAAGCTGAAGCAGCCAGAACATAGATTCTCCTGCTGTGTCTGCAGATGAAAGTCAGCTTCAACATGCCAGCTATAGAAGTGATTCGGCCAGAAAAAGGGATCCTGCATCCTCAGCTGAACTGCCCGGATGATGCTGGCTTTGAAGAAGACAGAGCAGTTGTGCCTACTGGACCTGCCCAAATTACAGATTTGGAGGAAAAACAAATGGCTGTGTTTTGAGCCACTAAGTTTGTAGGTGGCTTTATAAAAAGTAAATAAATAAAACCAAAACAACAGCAAATAACTGGTTCTTGCTCCAAGGAAGTGGCTACGTTCCCAGCTTCTTTCTTTTCAGGGCAACAAAAGATAGGTGTAACTTGGAAAGCTCATCTCTCACTGCTAGGAGCTTACAAAGAAAAAAGTGAACTCAACATATTTCTGGAGGGAAGTTCTGAACCCTTACTTACAAAAGGATCAGAGGTATTGAACTTGGTCCAGGCTGAGGCCACAGCCTTGTCATATTCACTGAGCCTCTAATTATGCCAGGCCCTGACAGAGTCTCTAATGGCCTCAATGTTTCCCTTCCTAATTTTGTTTCCAATAGTAACTTGCCACGTGGTCTGACAGACTGTTCTGTGCTAATGGATCTCATTTCCTCATCTATGAAACAAGGAGGCTACTGTAAATGTTCTCCTGAGTCCTGGCTAGCTAATATAGTACTCTGTACACTATGTGTATAGTGTGACTATGAAGAGTCTAAAACTTAGCTGTTTGACTTAAAAGTCTAAATATTTATTGTCCCCCACAGAACTCCCCATTCCATTAGACAGATATACTTCCCTTTGAAGAGAGAATCTCATTCCTAAGGAGGGCTGACAATGAAGTTCCTGTGCTTTGAACACCATTCTTTGGAAATGACTACTCTCTAATTTACTCCCCCACCCCTTATATTGATATTTGGAAACTAAGGCTCCAGAGAGATCTTATGTGACACATTTTCAGACCTTAATGTCTGTATTTGTCATTTCCTTACAAAGCTTTGTGAGAGTGGCATAATACTGCAGTATTCTTTTATTTCTGTACTGTGTTGAAGCAACACCCCTTCTTCTCTAATTTTCAAATATAGTAATAACTATTTCATTTTAGGAAATCTAACTGTAAGACCATTTGTCTCATATTCCAGTGCCTCATGCTTTCACCTCTGCTTACCTACTTGCTTTCTAGCTGTTTGCCAGTAAAGGATATCATTTTCATTCTAGGTCATGTCCAGATTCTTCACCAGCTATGTTTCTGTTCCAGATGGAACCTAGGTTTATTTGTAGATTTAAAAAGTTCACTTTTATGTTTATTCTGTAATATCCTTTATGTAAGCGGTTATAGTAAGGTCTCTTAAATGATTTCTTGATGGTCCCAGGAGAGATATCTATTAAAAATGTGGGCAGATGGGACTAGAGTGTTAGCTCAGCAATCAAAAGTGTACATTGCTCACACAGAGAGCTAGAGTTTGGCTCCCAGCACTCATGACACATGGCTCTCAACTGCCTAGAACTCCAGCTTTGGGGAATCTGATGCCCTTTGAGGATGCTTCACTCAAGTAAACAAATCTACAGACAGAGAGACAAGCAGGCAGACAAATAGACAGACAGCCAGCCAGACACACACACTAAAAATAAAAAATTAAAAATTTAGAGAGGCTAAGCATTTGGTTTGACTTTAGTTTTCTTTTCCATTTCTTTGTTGGTACATTTTCCTGATTAATTACCTTTTCTAAAACCACGAAGTTCACCAATGTGGAGGACCCTTTCACTTGAGATGCCACGTTTATGAGTTTCTTTCTTTTATAACCAAACATACCTTACTGTCTTTCACTCTTTCTTACATCTTGGTCATGCTCTTTCTAGATCTCCTTTTTTTTCATTATTATTTTTTTTATGTCATTGATTTCTTTTTTTCTATATTTTGTATTTATCAAAAAACAGTAAAATGAATTTAAAATACTGAAAAGTTAACAATAACTATAAAGAGGATAAGAATCATTAGCAAGACTTATCAAGGGTGATAATGCAAATAAGATTGCTACACATATATTTACTTTGTGTTCAGCTTTCCCTCTGAATTTTTTTTTCCATCCCTGTATATCCTTATTCAAGGTCCCTTCCCCCTCCTACCACATCAGGTCATTTTTCTTCTCCACAACTCCCCATCCCCTCCCTGGGCAGGGAGCAGACAATCCTATGGTCCCACTGACGCAATAATGTTTGGATCAGTCTCAACTCCTAGCCAAATCCAGTTTTGTCCGTCCTCCCACAAGAGTGAGTCAGGTGTTCCTATAGTTGGGGTGGGGTCCGAAGGGTCAGTCCAGGGTGTTACTGATCCCAAGCTGTTCATTGGTTGTGGTTTGCAGCTTGGGCATGCTTGGCTTTTAATCTTGTTTGTTTGTTTAGAGACCACTAATGAGTGAGCACATCCCCTGCTTATCTTTCTGATATTGTGATACCTCGCTCAGGAGGATAGTCTCCAAATCCATCCATTTGCCTGCAAATTTTAGAATATCATTTTTTCTTACTGCTGAGTAGTATTCCATTGTGTAGATGTACCACAGTTTGTTAATCCATTCTTCAGTTGAGGGACATCTAGGTTGTTTCCAGGTTCTTGCTATTACAAATAATGCTGCTATGAACATAGTTGAGCTAATGCCTTTGGAGTGCGACTGTGCCTCTTTAGGGTATACACCCAGAAGTGGTATTGCTGGGTCCTTGGGGAGATTGATTCTCAATTTTCTGAGAAACCGCCACGTTGCATTCCAAAGTGGCTGAACAAGCTTACACTCCCACCAACAATGGAGGAGTGTTCCCCTTGATCCACATCCTCTCCAACATAGGCTGTCATCTGTGCGTTTTATCTTAGCCAATCTAACAGGTGTTAGGTGATATCTCAAAGTTGTTTTGATTTGCATTTCTCTGATGGCTAAGGATGAAGAACACTTTTTCAGGTGCCTTTCAGCCATTCGTAGTTCCTCTGCTGAGAATTCCCTTTTTAGATCTGTACCCCATTTTTTGATTGGGTTATTCAAGGTTTTGGGCTCTAAATTCTTGAGCTCTTTATATACCTTAGAGATCAGTCCTCTATCACTTGTAGGGTTCCTGAAAATCTTTTCCCATCCTGTAGGCTGGTGTTTTGTCTTATTGACAGTGCCCTTGGCTTTGCAGAAGCTTCCCAGCTTCAGAAGATCCCACTTATTGATTGTTGGTCTTAGTGCCTGTGCCACTGGTGTTATATTTAGGAAGTGTTGGCCTGTGCCAATTTGTAGAAGTGTATTTCCCACTTTCTTTTCTATCAAGTTCAAAGTGGTTGGGTTAAGTTGAGATCTTTGATCCGCTTGGATTTGAGTTTTATGCAGGGTGACAGGCTCAGATCTATTTGCATTTTTCTATACACTTCCATCCAGTTATGCCAACACCATTTGTTAAATATACTCTCTTTTTTCCATTGAATGTTTTGGGCCTCTTTGTCAAAGATCAGGTGTTCATAGGTTTTTGGGTTAATGTCTGGATCCTCAATTCTATTCCATTGGTCCACAAGTCTGTTTTTATGCCAGTACCAGGCTGTTTTTATTACTGTAGCTCTATAATATAGCTTGAAGTCAGGGATGGTGATACCTCCTGAGGTTCTTTTGTTAAGCAAAATTGTTTTGGCAATCCTGGCTTTCTTGTTATTCTAAATGAAATTGAGTATTGTTATTTCAAGGTCCAAAAAATACTGTGTTGGGATTTTGATGGGCAGTGCATTGAATCTGTAGATTGATTTTGGTAGAATTGCCATTTTTACTATGTTGATCCTACCAATCCAGGAACATGGGAGAGCTTTCCATTTTCTGATATCCTCTTGAATTTCTTTCTTCAATGATTTAAAATTTTTGTCAAATAGGTCTGTTACTTCTTTGGTTATAGTTACTCCAAGGTATTTAATACTATTTGCAGCTAATATGAAGGGTAATGTTTCCCTTATTTCTTTTTCAGCTCTTCTATCTTTAGTGTATAGAAGAGCTACTGATTTCTTTGAGTTTATCTTGTATCCTGCTATATTGCTGAAGGTGTTTATCAGCTGTAGCAGTTCCTTGGAAGAATTTTGTGGGTCACTTATGTATACAATCATATCATCTGCAAATAGAGATAGCTTCACTTCTTCTTTTCCAATTTGTATGCCCTTAATCTCTTTTCATTCCCTTATTGCTTCAGCTAAAACTTTGAGAACTATATTGAATAGATAAGGGGAGAGAGGACATCCTTGTCTAGTTCCTGACTTTAGTGGGATTGCTTTGAGTTTTTCTCCATTAAGTTTGATACTGGCTGTCGGCTTCTTGTAAATCGCCTTAATTATATTTAGGTATTCTCGCTGTATTCCTGATCTCTCCAGGGCTTTAATCATAAAGGAGTGTTGGATTTTGTCAAGGCTTTTTCCGCATCTAAGGATACAATCATGTGGTTTTGTTCCTTTAGTTTGTTTATATGATGGATAGCATTTACAGTTTTTTGGATTTTAAACCAGCCCTGCATTTCTGGAATGAAGCCTACTTGGTCATGGTGGATGAAATCTTTTATGCATTGTTGTATACGGTTAGCCAAAATTTTGTTGAGAATTTTCGCATCAATATTCATGAGGGAAATTGGTCTGTAATTCTCCTTCTTTGTTGTGTCTTTGAGTGGCTTGGGTATTAGGGTGATTGTGGCCTCATAAAAGGAATTTGGCAATATTCATTCAGTTTCTACTGTGTGAAATAGTTTGAGGAGTAACGGTAGTAATTCTTCTTTGAATGTCTGGTAGAATTCTGCACTGAAACCATCTGGACCAGGGCTCTTATTTTTGGGGAAATTTTTAATGACAGCTTCAATTTCCTTAAGGGTTATAGGCCTGTTTAGGTAATTAATCTGATCTTCATTTAATTTTGGCAGATGGTGCCTGTCCAGAAAGCTGTTTATTTCTTCTAGATTTTCCATTTTTGTGGAATACAGATTTTCAAAATATGATCTGATAATTCTCTGTATTTCCTGGGGGTCTGTTGTTATGTCCCCCTTTTCATTTCTGATTTTGTTGATTTGGACACTCTCTCTCTGTTTTTTGATTAGTTTGGCTAAGGGCTTATCTATCTTGTTAACTTTTTCAAAGAACCAACTCTTAGATTCATTGATTCTTTGTATTGTTCTGTTTGTTTCAATTGTGTTGATTTCAGCTCTAAGTTTGATTATTTCCTGCCATCTACTCCTTCTAGGTGAGTTCGCTTCTAATTGTTCTAAGGCTTTCAGCTGTGCTGTCTTTAGTCTGGTCTTTAGTGTGGGATTTCTCTAGGTTTTTCATATAGGCATCTAGCGCTATGGATTTTCCTCTTAAGACTGCTTTCATTGTTTCCCACAAGTTTGGATACGTTGTAGATTCATTTTCATTGAATTCTAAGAAGGCTTTGATTTCTTTCTGAATTTCTTCCTTGACCCAGAGATGGTTCAGCTGAGTGATGTTTAGTTTCCATGAGTTGGTAGGCTTTCTTTGGGTTTTGATGTTGTTGAACTCTAACTTTAGGCCTTGGTGGTCAGATATGTTACAAGGGATTATTTCCATATTTATGTAGCTGTTGATATTTGCTTTATGACCAGTTATGTGGTCAATTTTGGAGAAAGTTCCATGAGGAGCTGAGAAATATGTATATTCCTTTGCCTTTGGGTGGAAGGTTCTGTAGATATCTATGAAATCCATTTGCATCATAACCTCTTTTAGACTCCTTATTTCTCTGTTGAAGCTCTGTCTGTTTGATCTATCCAGGATGAAAGTGAGGTATTGAAGTCTCCCACTATTAGGGTGTGAGAATTGATGTGGGATTCGAGCTTTAGCAGTATTTCTTTTACATAAGTAGGTGCCCCTATATTAGGGGCATAAATATTTAAGATTGAAATCTCTTGACCAATTTTTCCTGTGATGAATAAGTAGTGGCCATCTTGGTCCCTTTTAATTGCTTTTAGCTTAAAGTCTACTTTGTTAGATTTTAGGATTGTAACCCCTGCTTGTTTCTTAGGACCGTTTGACTGGAACATCTTTTCCCAACCCTTTATTCTAAGCCTGTGTTTGTCTTTGCAGTTCAGGTGTGTTTCTTGTAGGCAACAGAAGGATAGCTTCTGCTGTTGTATCCATCTTGTTAGTGTGTGATGTTTTATAGGAGAGTTGAGACCATTGATATTAAGGGAAATTAGTGACCATTGATTCATATTTCCTGCCATTTTTGGTGGCAACTTGTTTGTTTTTCCTTTCTCTAGGGTATTCTTCTGTGGACTAATTGGTTGTTTGTGATTTCGTGGGTGTATCTGGGGTCCTTAGGTTGTAGTTTTCCCTCTAATACTCTCTGTAGTGCTGGATTGGTAGATAGATATTCTTTCAGTCTAACTTTGTCCTGAAATACCTTGTTTACTCCATGTATGGTAATTGATAATTTTGCAGGGTATTGTATTCTAGTTTGGCAGCCATGCTGTTTTAGCTTCTGTGTAACTTCTGACCAAGCCCTTCTAGCTTTCATCGTTTCCATTGAATAGTCAGGCGTTATTCTGATGGGTCTGCCTTTATATGTGAGTTGGCCCTTTTCTTTTGCAGCTCTTAAAATTTTGTCTTTGTTCTGTATGTTTTGTGGCTTGATTATAATGTGGTGCGCTGACTTTTTTTTGGGACCATACCTATTTGGTGTTCTGTAAGCTTCTTGTATCTTTATAGGCATTTCCTACTTCAGGTTAGGGAAATTTTCTTCTATGATTTTATTGAAAACATTATTTGTGCCTTTGAGCTGGTATTCTTCTCCTTCTTCTATTCCTATTATTCTCAAATTAGGTCTTTTCATGGTGTCCCAAATTTCCTGAACATTTTGAGTTATGGCTTTTTTAGTTTTACTATTTTCTTTGACTGATATATCTATTTGAGCTACTGAGTCTTCCACTTCAGAGATTCTATCTTCCATCTCTTGAACTCTGTTTGTTATGTTTGTATCTGTGGTTCCAGCTTTTTTCTTCAGGTTTTCTATTTCCATCTTTGCCTCATTTGTGCCTTTTTTATTGCTTCTATTTCAGCTTTTATTTCAGCTTTTAGTTCCTGGCATGTGTCTTTCATAGATTTGTTCATCTCTTCCAATTTTTTGTTTGTATTTTCTTCTATTTCTTTATGGCTATTTTTCATATCTGCTTTGAGAGCTTCAATGATCATCAAAAAGGAATTTTTGGTGTTGCTTCCTTCTGCTTCCTCTTCATTGCTCAGTTCAGGTCTTGTATTTGTTAGATTGCCACTCTCTTCTGGAGTTACCATGTTGTTCTTTGTATTATTATGTAATTTTTTGCACTGACGTTTGCCCATGGCTTCAGTGGTTCATGATTGGATGGCTCCTGGTCAGTTGTAGCACTCGGGCTTGTGTGCCTCCTATCACCTCTCTGTGCAGGGTCTGAATCTACCCTTCAGGGACCCCTGTAGTTGTCTATTCACTCAGTTCAATGTGGTGGTGGGTAGTCATGCAAATTCCCTCACCAGGAGCTGTGGGTATGGTGACAGGCAGAGTT
>PVIH01003078.1:43177-60761 GCA_004025045.1 Sigmodon hispidus
GTCCTGGAAGTTGAACTGGAACCGATGGGAGCTCAGCTCTCCTTCCCTGGCTGGAATATAGGCGCTTGGACCTGGTGACCCCTCCTCACCTCTTTGCGGCATCTGAGTCTGTCCTTCAGAGACCCCTGTAGTTGTTGGTTAGCTCAGTTCGAGGTGGTGGTGGGTAGCTGTGCAAATTCCCTCAGCAGGAGCTGTGGGTATGGTGACAGGCAGAGTTTATCTGCTCCCACTCCAGGATGCGCTGGGACTCTGCAGACAGCACTTGGTCCCGGAAGCGGAACCAGAACCCTTTTTTTCATTATTATTATTTACTTATTTTTGTGTCTGTGGTTTGAGACAGGTCTCATCATGTAGACCAGGCTAGTCTGGGACTTGCAATCTTTCTTGCCTCAACTTTCAGTGTGCTTCTATGCCTAGGTGCTTATTCATTCTAAGCAGATGGCAATTCTGTGCCCAGTCTCCTAATGAGAGACAATAGATGCTCTGAATTGGAATTATGTTTTTACTGAGGCTCAATATATATAATTTAATGTGTATGAGTGTTCTGCCTGCATGTATGTCTATGTACCTCATGCATGCTTGATATGGTCATGGAGGTCAGAAAAATGTGTTAGATTCACAGGAACTAGAGTTACAGATGGTTGTGGATCACTATGTGAGTTCTGGGAACTAAACTGAGGTTTGCTGAAGAATAGTCAGTTGCTTTTAACCACTGAACCTTATCTCCAGCCATATAGATGTAAGAGTCTTGGTGGTTTCCTCTGAAACTAGATCCTAAGTTTCTGGTTTTCAGGTTGAGGCTATATTGCTTTTGACTTCTAAGTAAGGAAAATGTGTGCAGTGTGAGCTGCTAGTTTTCCAATGTTTCTTGTATCACTTGGCATGCTTGTAATGTTGTCATCATCAAAACAAGTTTTGAGGCAAAACCAAAGTCAATGTTGAAGATCATGCCACATATCAATATAAACAAATTTCTAGATAAACCAGTGATAAACCTATCACTAGAATGACAGAACAGTACTGGGCATGATTAAACCTATCATCAGAGCACACAAACCACTGGAATATTCAATGCTTCCTAAATGTGTTCCACTCCTACTACCTCACCCAGCCTGGAGTTTCAGCTTTTCAGATTATAGACAACCCTTAAGTAATTGACTAATTAAGTGGTTGGGTGATAATTATCATCATACAAGAAGTGGAAACTTTGCAGTTTAGTCTAGAAATGTAAACATTCTCTTTTGGGAAGTTGAGTCACACATTTTTAATAATCTGGAGTTTTAGGAGTAGAGGGGAGGATAGTCTTGAGATGCAACCACAGTCTTGAGTATAGTAGGCAGCATTCTACCCTTGAACTGTAGCTTTAGATCTTGAATGCCAATTTCTTGAAGCTTCATACTAAGCAGTTTCAAAGACTATGTTATTGAAGGTAGATTTCAAGTACAAATGGATTAGTTAAAATAAAATCAGACTATGGGGCTCAGCAGATAGGAGCATTCCCTGCTCTTTCAGATGATCAGAGTTCACTCTCCAGTTTTTACACTGAGCAGCTTAAAACCACCTGTAGTTCTAACTTCAGGACATCTGATACCCTCTTCTGGCATCTACTGGCACATACACCCACATGTGTACAATACATACATACAAATAAAAACAAATCTAAATTAAAATATATCCCTATAAACTACTTTTTAATTGTGTTAAGATGCACTTTCATCCCTAAAAAAAAATCTTGAAATAATTATCATTTTAATTTGAATGTATAGTGAAATCACATGGTGGTGATCAGTATGTATAGATAATGTAGATTGAAATAACTTTAGGGATAGTTTTACAGTAGTGACAGTCATAAAATCTCAAAAATCAATTAAAAATAAAATGCTACTACTCAAGGGTATATTTATCACCTATTATAAACTTTTATTATATTATAACTTATTACCAGGAAAAATAAAGAACCTCTGATTGTGAAACAGGTATTTTTACTTTCTTCCAAGATTGCTATTTGCATGAAGGTGACTTTGTATAAATTATACTCATCTTCATTCAGAATTCTTGACTGTAAATCATAATGAAATATTAAGTTGTGTATTCACAGGATCCCTAGTTAAGGAGATATTCTCTGGAGTGAATGATGAATTTAGAGATATTGTTCCATTCTCTGTGTGGGTCTATATTGTACAGAACAGCTTCATTTATAAAGATGCCTTAGCATTCAAGTGACCCTGAAACAATAAAGTATGGACATGTAGTGCATGAAAAAGCCTGTTTGGAATTCATTTATTTATGTACCATTCATCAAAAGAGGTTAGTTATTCTCTAGATTAGTGCTATGCTGTTATTACTGCCTTACACAGTAATAATGCAGACTTTCACAGTTTTTTTTTTCCATTTTCATCTGTCTTTTGGATTAAACTGATTTTCACTCTTAAAAAGGAAAAAACAGTGTCCCTTAGAAGTCAGCAACATTCTAAGCAGTATTCTTCAAGGCCACAACCTCTGGTTCCAGGGCTCTATGTATACATTCCTTTGATACAAAAAGTACATACATTTAGAAATATTACACTGAGACATCCTTCAGTATGACACATTACAAAATTTATTTGTGAGAAAATAAGAGGAGGTTTCCAAGTGTAGACTTGAATTCAAGAAAACAGGCAGCCGAAAGATTTGTATATTTTAAGCAAGTGATATAATTCTCTTGCCTAACACTCCATTACCTTTCTCATCTCTTTTGTTAAAGCTTAAGAAATGCCTTCTGTACAAGAGAACAGCATCAGTCAGCCCAGCTAGCACTAGTACACATATGCTTGAGAATTATTATATTGGGGTCTCTAACACAGACACACATAGATGACACTAAGTATTTTCCTAAAGACTCATTTTAATTGACAAAAAGAACAGGAAGTCCTGGGCACATATAGAAGAATAAAAAGATAATTCATGAAATTGGAGAAACAGTTCAGAAAGGCCAACTTAGAGGTATCAAAATAGAACTGGCCACTTCTAAATTTCATACAGGGTTTCAGTGAGATTGGTTTCCTGTCATAACCTAAATTCTCTCCCTCCTGACCTCCAACTTACTGTCTAGTAAGGACATTAGATTATTTGCGCTGACCTCATGGAGACCACAGCAGCAGTTATATTACAAACCAAACTTAAGACTACCTTAGTGGGATAGAAGATGAAAGAGTATGAGTTTTTCTAGAGTCCACTACTAATCACACAGCCTTCTCATGGTCTACTTGGGCTTGGACTTACACTGAGCTAAGACTGTCTGTAGGACATATCAGTTGTGGAACTTCAATTTCTTTCAAAGGTGGTACTACCTATTATTTTCTAATATAATGAGACTGTAAAAGAAGTAAGTCTCAGTTTTAGAAGATTTATAAATGTTGTGAGTCACCGATGATGAGTAATCAGGAATACTTGAACACTCTCTAGAATAACCAGAGTTCCTACCCCACAGTGGGAGTTAATGTACTCCCTCTTACCATGACTGAGCAATGAAAACTTATCTGAGTAATGTAGGCAAAACTTGGGTTTTTAAAACTGCATTAATCTTGTGGATAATTACACCATCTCATTTCAATAGAAATTTATAGAGTAATCCTATAGTCATATATTAACTGTGACTAACTGGAACAAATCCATCCTTATAAATGAGGATACAGTGTAAATCAAGTTTCCTTTTCTTTCTCCACTTCCCACAGGCACTGTTTTCTTTTATGAATCATTATACGCTCCCAGCAAGAATGGTATTAGAGAATCACCAGTGCCATCAAATCTCATTCTTGGGACCCTGCAATCAGGCTGGTTTCAAGCCTTGTATTTCAGTTATCAGTTCCTGCACAGACAGTCACATTTCTCCCCCATATAATACTTTCTACATCAGAACAGATTGGCTTTTATTGGTTACCAAGCAAACCTGTGGGCCTTGGAATTGCCTACAAAGCACTTCCCTTAGCTTCAAGTTTTGATCTTTCAGAGGAGAAACCTTTGTTAGGTGAACACTTGACAAGTTTCAAGTGTGCATCTGTGTGCTAAATGCCAGTGAAAGCCTTGTAATGGAATCGTCTATAGAATAGCCTCCTTCCACTATGTTCACTTTCCATTCACTTGCTTTCTCCCACAGATTCTATTATTTCTTTTGTGTTTAAAGTCTGATGTTTTTATTTTCTTTTATTGTGTTATTACAGAAGGGATGACTGATCAAAACTCCAGTAATTATTAAGACCCTTTGGGAATGATGCAACCACTCATGCTGCTCCCATCAAGAAGGAATTTTCTACTTCAGAGGAGAAAAGCAGCTTTTTAGTAGCCACAGTAAGGTGGGATCTGTAGCAGGTGTTTAAAGAATAGTATTATGTCTAACTTCTACAGCAGTTCCCCATGCAAGGGGCTGGCAGTTTTATTATCTTCTCACTGATCTTGGGGGAAGGATTCACACTCACAGTCTTGCACTTTCACACCTAGGCATAGCTCCCTATCTTGTGCTTTTAGAATTTTTCTAAGGAAAGCAGGGTTGCCTGGTAAATCCCCAGACTTGTGAGTAGTGGAGAGCCAAGAGAAAGAAAAGACACATCTGTGGAGGGTAGAAAGCCTCAAAGATTTAGCGTCTGTACAATTTTGTCTGCGAAAAGTCTTGACTCTAATAGCAAGCACATTTAAGCTTTGTGATATGTCTGTTCATATGGTGCAAGTTCATGCATGTAGTTTCCAGATTTAGTTGAAAGTAAAACCCTTATAAGCCCCAATATGCTATTTTCCTGTGACCATTTATCTTCTTGAAGTCTCTCTTCTCATTGTATTGGAGACTTCTGCTCCAATTTTTTTTAGTCAATCTTAGCTTGTCTTTGGAATGTTCACTGGGAAACACTCTTGACTTTGACTCTCCAGCTTTTCTCTGCATGGCTCCCATGTGTATGACTTTCCTCTTCATGGCCCTTCTCTCCAGTTTCTGCAGTGCTGGCCTTTCCATTTCCTGACTTGCCAGTGGAACCTGACATCTAGATGTTTCTTTTCTTTAGGGCTCTAAAGGAACTTGTGCTCATTTATTACCTGCATTCATATTCGGTTATTATCTCATAGATAAAGTAGATATAGTTGGCCAGAGCCTTTGGACAAAATGTCTTTAAATTAATTCAAATAACTATGCCCTAGTAAACTCACAGCATTTTTTAAAGTTAAAAGTAAACTCAGAAAAATTTTCAGTATAATTTTATTATTTTTCAAGTGGGAAAAGGTTTGTAGCATTTCAAGCCAGTAAGATGGCAATTACTGCTTTAGAAATGTGGGGAGAAAGGCAAAGAAATTGATCAAACTACACATAAAACCAAAGGTGAAAATGGAATGAGTTTCTTTCCATCAGTTGTCTTGGTGGTATATGTATGTAGGGTACACCTCTCTCTCCAACCACCCACCTTTCTTTCTTTCTTTCTTTCTTTCTTTCTTTCTTTCTTTCTTTCTTTCTTTCTTTCTTTTTCTTCTCTCTCTCTCTCTCTCTCTCTCTCTCTCTCTCTCTCTCTCTCTCTCTCTCTCTCTTTCTCTCTTTCCATCTATTGTCAACTTGACAAAAATAAGAAAATGGCTTCCAAAGAGAGGGACACTATTAGGAGGTGTGGTCTTGCTGGAGCAGGTATGACCTTATTGGAGGAAGTGTGTCATTGTGTGGAGGCAGACTTTGAGGTTTCATAAATGCTCAACCCACACCCAGTGGCTCTGAGTCTACTGCCGGTTGCCTGTATCTCAACATGTAGCAGCTCCTGTTCCAGTACCACGTCTGTCTGCAAGCCATTACCTTCCACCATGATGACATGGACCAAACCTCTTAACTGAAAGCAAGCCACGACAATTAGATATTTTTCTTTGTAAGAGTTGCTGTGGTCATAGTGTCTGTTCACAACAACAGAAACCCTAACTAAGACAAAATTTTGCACCAGAGATTGGGGTATTGCTATAATAGACTTGACAATGTTTTTGTCTGAAAGTGTATGGACTTTGTGACTGGGGATTAGAAGAGCAGTTAAACACTTTAAGTGCTGCTTAATGGACTATCCTTGTAGGAACATGGTGCTGAGTGTGCTTTGATGTGCTGTGGGTGCCTGGACCAAGAGGTTTCAGAGGAGAAGAATTTTATTATGTTGCCTAGAGATCATTCTTGTGATACTTTGGTAAAGAATGTGACTGCTTTTTGCTCTTGTTTGAAGAGTCCTTTTGAGGCTAAAGCGGAGAATTTTGGATTAGTTCTGCTTAGAAGAAATCTCAAACAAACTAGCATAGACTTTGTTCTGTGGTTATTAGTGGTAACTCCAATGAAAATTTATAATAAAGAGGAACAAACTGAGCAAAACATAATTTAATGATGTAAAATTTGAGGAGAAAAAAAGCATCTGGAAGTGAAATGGAACTAAGTCTTGTGTTCAAGAAAACAAACAGATTAAGAAATGGAATAATGAAATAAAGGGAATGATAACTACAGGATGAGATTTCCAACTTGTGAAAAGGAACTAAGAAAAGCTTAGAGCTAAATGTGATGGTATAGTTAGGTCTTTAATCCCAGCACTGAGAAGGCAGAGGCTGGCAGATCTCTGAGTCTGCACCCAGCATAGTATACAGAGCTAGTTCAAGGATAGCCAAGCTTAAGCGGTGAAGGAAAATCAAAAGCTGGTGAAGTTGTAATTAAATGAGGAGTTCATGTTCCAGCTCCATTAAGTAGCAAAACTTAAGTAGCAAGCTTTGGGCATATACTTCTGGAGTTAAGGATAGAAGAAAAGAACTATGGAATTTGCCTGTGAGTCTAAAGAAAGCTGCTGAGGTCAGGCATGTGTCAGGGGTGTCCCTGAAGAGAGGCCTAGGAAAACCATGCGAAGGTATGAAGTTGAAGCCTGGATTGCCTGGGAGACTTCAAGATGTTGGAGATGACAGAGCTATGAGATACCTACTGAGGAAAAGCTGCTGCTGCTAACAGGGAGTGGAATCAGCTCAAAAGAAAGAGTATGTTTCAGTCAACAAAGGTAAAAGGAACTGGTGATCTGAAAAGCATTTTGACATCAGATATGGAAGTACACAGTTTGGAGTTTGCCCAGCTGGTTTTCAATCCTGGTATTTCAAGTATTTTCTTGCTATGCTCTTCCATGGGCTTTGAAATGATAATGCATATCCTGAGCCATTATATATTGGAACTATGTGATCTGCTTTTTGATTTTTACAGGTGATTATAGTTAAGAGATTGCACAAATTTCAGAAGAAACCTTGAACTTTAGACTTTTAAACAAGTTTGAAACTGTTATAGAATTTTGAAGTTGGACTGAATGCATTTTTTTTGCATTAAGATATGGCTACAAGCCTTTGAGAGCTAGAGAGTGGAATGTGGTGGTTTGAAAGAATGTATCCCCAAAGGAAGTGGCACTATTAGGAGCTGTGGCTTTGTTGGAGGAAGTGTGTCACCGTGGAGGCAGACTTTGAGGTCTCATAAATGTTCAAGCCATGCTCAGTGTCTCTACTGCCTGATGCCTTCATATCAACATATAGCATCTCCCTCTTCAGCATTATATTTGCCTGCACACCATGATGATAATGGACTAATCCATCACTTATAATTCACCACCTCAATTAAAATGTTTTTCTTTATAAGAGTTGCTATGGTTATGGTGTCTTTTCTCAGCAATAGAAACCCTAACTAAGAAAACTAGAATTATCTGGAAAGAGGGAACTTTAATTGAGAAAATACATGTGGGGGCATTTTCTTAATTAATGATTGATGTGGGAGGACCCAACCCACTATGGATGGTACCACTCCTGGCAGGTGGTCCTGGATTGTATAAGAAATCAAGCTGAGAAAGCCATGGGGAGCACCCCTTCATGGTCTTTTTAGTACCTGCCTCTAGGTTCTTGCCTCATTTCCCTTCATGATGGACCGTATGTTATCTGCATGATGAAATTCTTTCCATCCCCAAGTTGCTTTTAGTTATTCTCTCTTTACTACAGCAACAGAAAGCCAATTAGGACACATGTAGCAGAATGCTGAAATTATAGAGGGAATTTCTAGTGACCTGGCGTATCTTAATGACCTCAGAAAACCCAAACCCTGATGTGGTGTGGCCAGGTTTGATCAAGCCCAGGAACCCCGACCAGATGGCCTATTTTGTTCCTGATCATTCTGGGAGAAAGCTGAACATCCTGTGTGGAGTTCTAAATCTCCTAGAACCACTCTTTGTATCTGTAAGTCCTGGCTCTCCTTAATAAATATTAATCCTTGTATGGTGCATTGTATTTGAATAATTTCGGTGATAGACACACATTTATGACTTCCATAAATGTATGTGTATATGTAAATATGCATATACATATATTAATAAATGTGTGTATATATACATATACTTTCACTATCATCTATCTATTTTAATATAGATATTATCTATATCAATCATCTATCATTTATCTATTTGTCAATCATCTTTCATCTATTTATCATATTTCTATCTATTTTCTATTTATCTACCTATCATCTATCATCCATCCATCTAGTTATCATTTGGAGGTTTTTATGAAGTTGGTATCTCAGTTTGTAGCCTATGTTGGTTTGGTGCTCATATATCAACAGGTAGGCCTTAAACTCAGTTGCATGTCTCCTTAATTTTGTTTATAAAATTTACTTGTGTCTTTTAAAACTCAGTTAAATTAAGATTCTGTGGTTGTCTATACTCTGGCAATAGCAGGATTGAACTGGAACGTGAGCAGAGTTAGGTAGCACTTGCTCTTGGGTTCTGGTTGCTTTTATTTCTCAAGGTCACTCTCTTCTTGGGGCATTATACTGGCAATAATGTGATTGAAAGGAAAATTAACAACTAACTACTATAAGTGTCAAATTAGTCACTTTTGTAAATAAGAAAAAAGCCTTTCAATCAGGAGCTCAAAAAAGCCATTTGGATTTTATAATTTGCTCAAACAAAAATAAACATTAAATACTGTAAACTAATCATTTCCAAATTAGCTACTGAAATATAACATGTTGCCTATGCAGATTGCCTTTTTGTTTTCTAGTGGGATAAGATTTCAAAATGTATTTGTTTTCTGCTTCTGTAGACTGAATGAGAATCTTCAGAGATCAATTCAGGACTGGTAAAGAACCTCATCTGTAGAGTGCCATGCTGGAGTTTAAATTGGCCTTTCATGATTTAGTGTCAACAAAAGTACACATTATCTTTCATAATTGATGATGATTAATTTACAAGCAGATTAGGGAGGTCAGATAACTTCAGGTGATTGGATATCTTTCTTTTCTTCCAGTCCAGTTTCAAATGATGCCTTCTACTAGCTTCTATAGCCCAAGATTTTTGTCTCTTGGCAACTACAGTGACAGCTCTTGCATTTCATAAAATTCCAGAATAGACATGTGATTCTATTTCACAGAGTGTGATAGAAGAATTGTGGCCCTGACAATATGGCTCCCTGTCATTGTGTGTCTCAGTGTTAAAGACCCAGTTCTCTACAATATCTTCTTATAAAGCAAACACTCATCTTAACATGAGTGTCTGCCAAGTGTTATACCAAGGGCTTTATGTGCTTTATCTGTTCTATTTTCACATAAACTAACAAGGTGGATGGAATTATTGCTTCTATTTTAAGGTAAGGAGACAGACCTAGAAGGGCTTAGGTAACTTTCCTGTGCTCCACGGTTATCAGGGAAGAACTGAAACACAGACTCGGATTTGCCTGACTTCAAACATGCACTATTCTTTTCTATGTGAGTCCATTTGATGAGTAAGAAAAATGGAGAAGAAAGAAGGTGTGCACTAACACATTATAACAAAGCAGAGAGAATAAGAAGTAGCAGCTAATTCTCACTTTCATGGCTGGTGCTAGCTCAAAACAGTGTCCTTTACTCTGTCTATCATTTGAAGAGCAGATAAGCCCGAGGCCGGTTGGAAGTAAAACAAAACACTTTTTCTCTGGCATCCTGTTGTTAAGATGTTCTGTCATCGAGTCTTCTAAAGTTTCTGGAATATACTGACTTGGTTGAAAAGTCATCCTTTAGTTCTCATCTACAACCATCTTACCAGTTTCTTTGTCTGACCCTTCCTACCCACCATACAATGTCCTTTCAGTGTTAGATGCAGCTTGCCACCAGGGAAATTATGGAGTTGTGTGGGGACAACCTATGAATCATCAATTAAAATCAATGAGTTAATAGAATTTCTAGCTCCCTTTATTTTCTTACTAGTATCCTGATTTCATTTTTTTTACAATTGAACAAAATTCCAATATATATATAGTGTGTGTGTTCTATGCAGTGTGCAATTGTGATCATTTGTGTGGGCACATGAAGAAGCTGGAGGTTGGAATGTCTTCCTCAATGTATCCTCTACTTTTTGAGACAAGGCCTCTTACTGAACCTGGAGTCTTTTCAGCTAAAGTGGCCTCAGAGTTGGCTCACAGCATCTGCCTGTCTCTGACATCTAATGTAGGAGTTTGAGGCATGCACTTCTATAGTGGGCTTTAATATGAATTCTGGGGATCTGAGCTCAGGTCTCCATGCTGGTGTAGCAATCAGTTTACCCACTGAACTATCACATTTCCTCGATCTATGTAAGCATGTGGTGCAGACCTATTGAAGGTACTGTGCATGCTATTGCAGTTTTGTGAGTTCATAAGAGCTATGATCATGTTGATTTCCAGGACATATTATCTCCTCTGCAGGGTTCCCTGAGTCCTGAGGGGAGAGACAGTCTCAAATCTATCAGTTAGGGCTGAGTCTTCCAAGGTCTCTCACACTCTGCATGTAGTCTGCCTGTCTCTGTATTTGTTCCCATATGCTGCAGGAGGAAGCAAGGCACTGATATGTGAGTATAGCAGAAATTATTAAAAGTCATTTTATTTCTAATTTTTTTAAAAAGAACAGTATTATTTGGTTTTCTTCTAGGTCCCTGGGCTATTTTGTCTCAGGATTTTGGTCACCTAAATAGTGTCAGATGTGGATTCCATATCATTGGGTGGGCCTTAGATCAAATCAGACATTGATGTGGTTACTCACACAAGCTTTGTGTTACCATTGCATTTGTATATCTTATGGGCAGAACACCATTGTAGACCAAAGGGTTTTAAACTGGGTTGGTGTTTACATTCATTTTGGTAGTGTGCAGAGTTTCTTCCTGTACTAAAGACAATAGAATGTAGGGGCAAAAGCTCTAGGTATGCATCAACTCAACTTGTCCATATTCAGTCAGTTGTGTAGGAGCTGTCTTGGGACCTTACTGGCAGTTTGTGGAGAATAGCCTATAGTCTTGGCAACATCCTGGATTGTTTGGGAATTTCTATACAATCCCTTTGGCTAGTAGCTCAATTAGTTCCTTGGTACCAGAATCTTCTGTAGTCAAAAGTTTCTGGCCCATCCAGCCTGGTGCATGGACCAGATAATAACACAAAAGCTTAGATTAATTACAAGATGTTTGGTTTATAGCTCAGGCTTATTACTTGCTAGCTCTTTTAACTAAACCCATTTTCATTAATCTATGTATTGCCACGTGGCTTGTGGCTGACCTGTGTTTCTTTACATCTTGCTTCCTTGGGCAGCGTGTCTCAGAGTCTCCCTTGACTCTGCTCTCCTTTATCGATGCTTGGAATTCCTGCCTGCCTCTAGGCTGCTTTGTCATAGGCAAAAACAGTTCTTTTATCATCCAATGATAATTCACAGCATACAAAAGACATCACACATCACTTTCCTTTTTACATCTAATCAAAAATGAAGGTTTCAGTTTCAACATAGCAAAATTACATATAACAAAAATAGCTATCAAGCAAGAATTACAATATCTAGTCTATTTGTATTTAGCAAAATTACAGAAAATATTCTGTCACCTACTTTCTTCTTGTGAGTCCAGTTTCATATCTAATTTACCTTTTATTATAATTAAGGAAAATTATACTTATAACTATCTAATCTTCAACCCCATCAAAGACCACCGAAGGATATAATATTACCTGAGTAAATAGGAAGTGAATTGCAAGCAACCTTCAAATGCTAGAAATGTCAGAGATGACACATGACTGCTGGGACAGTCACCTAAAGTTTCTTTGTAACATTAGGGCATCCATCTTTAGCCTACAGGCCTAGAGTCTCTGGCAAACCTTTCAGTGAAGCTAGAAATTCAAATGACTGCTTTGCTTATTTTGACATAGTTCATTAGTCATGTCTCCTTGTGTTCTGCAGAATGTCTAGCAGTTTTCTCTGCAAAGCAGGAACCTGAAGGACCATCTTATCTTATTTTGGCAAAGTTCTACAGGTCACTTTCCGATGGGTCCTGCATGTCCAGTTTATATAGCATTCTGCCAAATAGTCAAGACAAGAATAATTTCATGCCCACTGGATAACTTTTGTCATAAAAAAAACCTTCACATGGAGTTTATTCAGTTGCCATCATCCTCTTGTAAAGGTTTGGTGCTGCCAGGAGAAGACATGTCTCACTGTTCAGAAAAGTCTAAGTCCTTAAAATATTTTAAATGCCATATACTATAGGTCTTTGATGTGTTTGAAGATTACTTATGTAATTGAACTATATCTTTGTATATCTAAGAAACCTAACTAACATGACTATAAGTTTGATTATATAGATAACTATTAATCTGCATTTCTTAATTGTATATTACAGTTTTAAAGGAATTTCATAAATATCTTAAACAAAAGTAGAGATATACATACATTATAAGAAAATTGACCTTAAATTTGTATCAATAAACCAAAATACATACCACTGTAAAATATTTTGAGATTAATAGCCTTTTTTGGATTAAAGTAGATTCAATAATCTATCTTTTTAAATCATTTGTATATCATATCCCCTTTTTTCTTGTTAGGAAGAGATTGACTATTACCATTAGTCAGTTTTAATTAAAACAAACATCTATAAACAATAGCTTGGGATTTTAGACATAGCTTTTCATAAACTACTTGTTGTTTGGGAGTACTGGCAATCTTATGGGGATCCTAAGGCTAGATCATTTTAGTCTGTAGCTTTGAAGCTGATGTGGCCATCTGTTCCCATCAAAGATTTTTCAGGGATCTTCCTTGATCAAATCATATTAACTTAGAAGCAATCCACAGGTTCTTATCTTCTGTGGACACAAAAGCAGAAACTCTTTTCCGAAGCAATATATCCTTAGATCCAAATTTCAAAGTCAAGTGTTCTTTAAAATATGTATGTTGATTTAACTTAGCAACCTTTATAATCAGATGTCTTTCTGTAGTTAGCTTACTAACAGTGAAAGAATTAAAAGAAAATTTGATTACCTTCATATAGTATATATTTTAGGAAGCTACTATAACATTAGTTTTTATATAACTTTTAAATGGGCCTAGGATTTTAATTAACAAACCTGAATTCATTACTAGACTTATTTAATATGAAAAAAATGAATTTCATGGGAGCTGCATTTGAGGGCTAAAGTTGTTTCAAAGGCTGTGGGTGTGTGAGTCTCATGTAGGAGGTGTAGCATTGGGAGTTGCCAGCCTATAAAATAACTTGATGCTAAGAACATCTATGAATATGTCCTCAGAAAAGTGACAGGAACAATAGAGGGGGTTAAGGAGAGAAATTTGGAGCCTCCTACCATGTAAGGGGAAGTAGTTGAAAGCATCAGTAAAATATGTCACGACAAGAGGAGAGTACCACTCTTTGGAGATACAACTTGGATGGCTTGGCATGTGGTATGATTTTGGAGAGATCACCATTTGTCCAGAAGACTCTGCTTTATCTCTTTCCTTGTCCAGGGAAACTAACTTCTCTAGTTAGGTCTAACATGACTAGTAGCTTGGTACCCTCTCTCCTCTGTGAGTTATCTTTTGTCACCATCTGTATGGGGGGAGTGGTCTGAACATGTCTTGTAAGGGGCCAATTCTGTAGTACTTCTCAAAGATCATTTTTGAAATTAATTAATTAATTAATTAGTGTTTGTGTGTGTATATGTGTATATGTATGTGTGTGTATATGTGTATGTATGTTTGTGTATATATGTGTGTATGTTTGTATATATGAGTATGTATGTGTGTATATGTGTATGTATGTGTATGTATGTATGTATATGTATGTGTGTATATGTGTATGTGTGTATGTGTGTATATGTATGTATGTGTGTATGTGTGTATATATGTGTGTGCATGTGTGGGAAGGATTGAGTTTGAAAGCTAAAGATAATTGTTGCGAGTCAATTGGTTTTCTTTCTCTACCATGTGGATTACAGGGATGGATCTCAAGTTGTCCTGCTTGGCAACCAATACTTTTACCTGTTGAGCCATCTTACCAGCCAGTTCTCAAAGTTTTTATGCTGGTAACTTAATACTTAGTGTAAAAGTGTTGGGAAGTGGAGTCTGACAAGAGGTTATTAGGTCATTGAAAGTTTAGCCTTGCCACTCAAAGACACACCAAAGAAGGAGAACTACAGACCAATTTCCCTCATGAATATTGATGCTAAAATTCTCAACAAAATTTTGGCAAATTGTATACAACAATGTATAAAAAATATCATCCACCATGACCAAGTAGGCTTCATCCCAGAAATACAGGGCCAGTTTAACATATGAAAAACCATAAACGTTATCCATCATATGAACAAACTAAAGGAACAAAACCACATGATCATATCCTTAGATGCTGAAAAAACCTTTGACAAAATCCAACACTCTTAATGATAAAAGCCCTGGAGAGATCAGGAATATAGGGACAGTATCTCAATATAATAAAGGTGATTTACAAGAAGCCAACAGCCAGCATCAAACTTAATGGAGAAAAAATGAAAGCAATCCCATTAAAATCAGGAACTAGACAAGGATGACCTCTCTCCCCTTATCTATTTAATATAGTTCTCAAAGTTTTAGCTAAAGCAATAAGGGAACTAAAGGAGATTAGATGGATGCAAATTGGAAAAGAAGAAGTGAAACTATCTTTATTTGCAGATGATATGATTATATACGTAACTGACCCACAAAATTCTTCCAAGGAACTTCTACAGCTGATAAACACCTTCAGCAATGTAATAGGATATAAGATTAACTCAAAGAAATCAGTAGCTCTTCTATGCACCAAAGACAGAAGGGCTGAAAAAGAAATAAGGGAAACATTACCCTTTATAATAGCTGCAAATAGTATTAAATACCTTGGTGTAACTATAACCAAAGAAGTAACAGATCTATTTGACAAAAATTTTAAACCATTGAAGAAAGAAATTGAAGAGGATATCAGAAAATGGAAAGCTCTCCCATGTTCCTGGATTGGTAGGATCAACATAGTGAAAATGGCAATTCTACCAAAAGCAATCTACAGATTCAATGCACTGCCCATCAAAATCCCAACACAGTATTTTTTGGACCTTGAAATAACAATACTCAATTTCATTTAGAATAACAAGAAAGCCAGGATTGCCAAAACAATTTTGCTCAACAAAAGAACCTCATGAGGCATCACCATCCATGATTTCAAGTTATACTATAGAGTTACAGTAATAAAAACAGCCTGGTACTGGCATAAAAACAGACTTGTGGATCAATGGAATAGAATTGAGGATCCAGACATTAACCCAAAAACCTATGAACACCTGATCTTCGACAAAGGGGCCCAAAAAATTCAATGGAAAAAAGTATATTTATCAAATGGTGTTGGCATAGCTGGATGGAAGTGTATGGAAAAATGCAAATAGATCCAAGCCTGTCACCCTGCACAAAACTCAAATCCAAGTGGATTAACGGCCTCAACATAAACCCAGCCACTTTGAACTTGATAGAAAAGAAAGTGGGAAATACACTTCTATGAATTGACACAGGTGACCACTTCCTAAATATAAAACCAGTGGCACAGACACTAAAATCAACAATTAATAGTGGGATCTCCTGAAGCTGAGAAGCTTCTGTAAAGCCAAGGACACTGTCAATAGGACAAAATGCCAGTCTACAGAATGGGAAAAGATTTTCACCAACCCTACAAGTGATAGAGGACTGAACTCTAAGGTATATAAAGAACTCAAGAATCTAGAGCCCAAAACCTTGAATAACCCAATCAAAAAATGGGGTACAGATCTAAAAAGGGAATTCTCAACACAGGAATTACGAATGGCTGAAAGGCACCTGAAAAAGTGCTCATCATCTTTAGCCATTAGAGAAATGCAAATCAAAACAACTTTGAGATACCACCTGACACCTGTCAGATTGGCTAAGATAAAAGACACAGATGATAGCCTGTGCTGGAGAGGGTGCGGAGAAAGGGGAACACTCCTCCATTGTTGGTGGGAGTATAAGCTTGTTCAGCCACTTTGGAATGCAGTATGGCGGTTTCTCAGAAAATTGAGAATCAATCTCCCCAAGGACCCAGCAATACCACTTCTGGGCGTATACCCTAAAGATGCACAGTCGCACTCCAAAGGCATTAGCTCAACTATGTTCATAGCAGCATTATTTGTAATAGCAAGAACCTGGAAACAACCTAGATGTCCCTCAACTGAAGAATGGATTAACAAACTGTGGTACATCTACACAATGGGGTACTACTCAGCAGTAAGAAAAAAATGATATCCTAAAATTTGCAGGCAAATGGATGGATTTGGAGAATATCCTCCTGAGTTAGATATCACAAACCCAGAAAGATAAGTAGGGGATGTACTCACTCATTAGTGGACTCTAAACAAAGAAACAAAACAAGCAAACAAACAAAAGAAAACATAAAACAAAACAAAGCAAAGCATGCCCAAGCTGCAAACCACAGCTTGGTATCAGAAACACCTTGGACTGACTCCTAGAATCCCACAACCCCTAGAGGAATACCTAACTCAGTCTTGATGTTGGGGGGAGACAACTGGAATTGCCAGGAGTGGAGGCTGAACTAAGTAATATTGGGACTGTGGGACTTGGGGTCCACCTGCCCATGGGGGCAATAGGGAGTTGTGAAGAAGACATAATGACCTGTTGTGGTGGGAGGGGGAAGGGACCTTGAATAATGATACACAAGGATGGGAAATGTGACTTTTTATTCATAATAATAAAAAAAGAAAGAAAAAGAAAAATGCAAATCAAAAGAACTTTGAGATAACACCTTACACCTGTCAGAATGGCTGAGATTAAAAAGACAGATGACAGCCTATGCTGGAGAGAATGCAGGGCAAGGGGAACACTCCTCCATTTTGATGGGAGTGTAAACTTGTTCAGCCACTCTGGAATGTAGTATGATGGTTTCTCAGAAAACTGGGATTCGATCTCCCCAAGGTTCCTGCAATACCACTACTGGACATATACCCTAAAGATGCACATTTGCACCCCAAAAGCGTTAGTTCATCTATGTTCATAGCAGCATTATTTGCAATAGCAAGAACCTGTCAACAAGTTAGTTGCTCCTCAACTGAAGATTAACAAACTGTGGTACATTTATACAATGGAGTACAACTCAGTGGTAAGTAAAATTAATATGACAAATGGATAGATTTGTAGAATATCCTTATTAGTGAGGTATCTCAAACCCAGAAAGATAAGCAGGGGATATCCTCACTCATTTGTGGACTTTAAAACAGAAAGATACTGTAATTGAGTATTGTTCTTTCAAGGTCT